>JARWCS010247592.1:0-13444 GCA_034783895.1 Geukensia demissa
TGCAAGCGAAATTGTCTGAACACAGGTCTGGAAATCTTGATTTTTTTCTTAAAATATTAAGAGTTTCAAGACCCGTTCAGAAAGATATGGCCGTTTCAGATCAAAAGTTGGTTACTATTGTAACGTAGAGGGTTTATTTCACAAGTGGGATATAACCATGCACTATTATTTGTTACACTAGTATTTGTTAGCAACTGCTTCATATATTTATTTCACATGGTAGACCTCATTTCGGTGGATTTGGCTTGTTATTTCGATTAATTTGTAAACAGTACTTCTAAAACATTTCAATCTTCGCTTTTTAATGCTGCTGGTCATAATACGTACCTGTATACAACAGCCCGAAATTCACGCTTTGCATACAACATTGGTAATCATGTGTTTTTATAATATGTATTCAGTGTTATAAAGAAATGTCATCAGTAAAATGTCTAAAAAGTTAACTCGTGAATATGACCAAGAGGAGGGTTGAACTTTCACATTATCGCGGAAATATTGTATGAGCAAGTCTGAATAGGAATCTGTAGCCCAGTAGTTGTGTTTACAAGCTGTATCGTTACTTGTTTACTTTTTAAGATATTATTGGTCAATTATTGTTATTTTCACACCAGTTTTACCGTTTATTTCAGTACTCCTTATTTTTTAATATTTCAGCCGATAGGAGGATTGTGAAAGAATATTCTCATGTCCAACTGACATGTCCTTTTATTGGAGATATGATTGGTTGGGCCGGTCCACCAGAAAAAATACCGTATGCCTTAGGCAATAAAATATATGTGTCCCATGTCAGATTGATGATGAACCAAACAAGCCTCGAATCAGCACTAGACATTACAAGGTTTTCAGCCTCTGACGAAGGACTGTATGAATGTGACAATTTAACTCATTATCACAACTTTACCTTAATCATGAAAAGTACGTTTATGTTGTAAGATTATTAAGAAAATTGGTTTTGTTGGTGATAAATGATTTCATAGTTTTTTTCAAGGGCAAGAATAAATGAATTAACTAACGATTAGTCATGAACAAATTTATAGGTCAAAAGGTAAAATCTATTATATTCATAACTTGATATAGCTCAAGGATTTTCTAACAGTTTAATAATAACTTCAATAAGAGCACGTCGTTCTCTCATATCAGAATGTACTTAACTTTTGTAATAAGTGGTGGTCATCTGAATCAAACACCATTATCTTATTTAACTTTACCTTGTAATAGAGGATCCAGTAAATATGACTATAGAAAATGAAACCGATCGAGGAGTGTTGTATGGGTTGGAATTTCAACCAGTGGTATTAAAATGCAACGTGAAGAGTGGTGAGCCAAAAGAGCACCTATTCTTCTTTCGGGGTGACAAACAAATAAAGGAAGGAGGCCCAGGAAGTCTGACATATAGGTTTAATGCATCATGGTATGATCATAAAAGTTACTATACCTGCAAAGCAATGAATGACAGTGGGCACATTTTGCTAGAGAGAACAATACAATTGTTCATCATTAGTATGTATAGTATTATAAATTATTTAATTTTAGCATTGTTATTCATAACATGGGTAACACTAGGAAACGTTTAAGATACAAAGTAAAATGAATATTATAAGGTGACATTGCAGTATGACAAGTTAAATACCACACCACATCGCAGCCGGAAGATACGTATGTGAATGTACTTTTGCGGAAAGAAATTCTAATAAATCAAGTAATAATATCGTAAATTTGAATTTTTGCAACAGCAGTTCTTAATAACATTTGGTATTTGAATGAATGAGCTCAATGTTTTATTTTTGATTAATATACATGTATATGCTTCGAATTACAAATACACAGACATTGTTATAGAGGACAAAGATTCTGTTATCATATAAGTGGGTGTGAATAAAACATATATAATTTGATGCATTGAATGGCCATTTCTGTGTTTGAAAAATGGTCAACAGTGCTCGAGATTACAATGTTGAATTGTTGTAAAATAAATGACGTTTTAACTCATCACACTTTCTCATACATTGATATTATTACAGAGAAACCTAACGTGACATTCCAAGAACGTTGCACAGCAAACGAAGGGGAGAATTTAACGATTGATTGTGTATTTGAAAGTAATGACCCTAATACCAGGGTTACATGGTATAGAGAAGGACAGGAACTATCGGACCCTCTAAGTCTTCATCCTTTGTCAAGGCATCATTCAGGGAATTATACATGCACTGTGGAAAACAGAGCAGGAATTGAAGACAATACTTTGCAGCTTACAGTGCAATGTAAGTTTGATTACATTCCTGCTTTATATTATCACAGTATTTGTATTTTTTTAAATATTAACTTTTGCTGAAATAATGGTAAACAAGTGTTGAAAGTAATATAAAACTCTTTTGCCACAGCTAAATGAATCATTGCACCTGATCAAGACGAATATCCTGAAATAATATTGTTTTTTTTTATATTGTGTTCTATAGATCCACCAGATGTGTTGATAACCAATTTTGAAGAAAAATTAAAAGGACAAAATATTCTCATGTGTATTGCTTCGGGAGTTCCAAATGTATACTCATTTGACGAATGGGAACATAAAACGATACTAGGCGAACATCTTCGATACCTAAACGGAACGATATCAGGAGAACTCATCATTCCTGAACTGTCCGCATATTCCTACTTTTATGACACTGGAATATATATCTGCAAAGTATCTAATGGCATAAGCACGGTTGATGGCACGGAAATTATGACTGCTAATTATACACTGAAGATGTTTGGTAAGGAAAGTTTACCTTTAAATGCATTATCAAAGTAAAAGTGCTCTATAGAAAAGGAGTTCGCACGATATATATACACTGTATATTAAATATATATAAGAGGAGAAGACAAGATGAGAAAGCAAATTCTTCTTTTTCTGAAAGGATCTTTGTTCGTAGAAAAAAATAACACAAAAGCTGTAAGTTTGCGATAATGGTATGATATGAGAAGATTTCCTTTTACATAAAGCAAATCATCAAATGCAAACCATATTATTTAATTGACGGAATATTTTGCAATTGGTATATCATAATCTTTTAGTAATAGGGACATTTGTGTAAAGTCATCAGTCTGAATCATATTGTCTTGTTGTCATAGACATAATATGTAATTGTTGATCTTTCTACCTATACATATAAAAATAGGAGATGTGGCATGATTGTCCATGAGACAGCCACCACCAAGTGACAGTATCATGACTTAAATCAATGCCGGAGTCATCTAAAAAAAGAAAAAAACAATGCGTTGATGATGGTCATCATTAACAAATGCCGTTGAAGCTATAGACGGGACGCCCATTTTTAGGCCCTTGGTTGAACCTAAAAAACCATTCTATTTTAAGCACGAGCATTTTCAAAGCTTTTATACACAAATATTAAATGACAATCAAATATACATCAGATTAATTCGCGGCGGATTCTTAGCCACCAAAATGATGCAAAAAATTTAATCTTCTACCAAACATTGGTGAGGGACAAGAATTAGATTTTCCAAATAGATGTTCAATTCTAGCCGATAAAATTAACCCTAATCCGGCCATTGTAATAACAACATAACGTAGGCACCAATTTCAAAACAGGCCAAAAAACCGAAAGATAAAAATGTAAAAAATAATAAAAAGCTTGGCTAAAATATTGTTTACGTTGAATATGTTATTCGAAAAATTAAAAAAAGTTATAACCAGCCTATGGTGTCATCCAAGATAGAAGATGAACTTTGCCGGACTTGTCCAGCGTCATTCTTATCTTCTTGAATAGATTTAACAATATGCCATTGCATTATTCACTAACAAAACATTCTGTTAATTTGTGTTGTCGATTTCTCTGTTACTTATTTACTTTTTGTGGAGTATATTCTGAAGATACAGTTTAAACTCTTTTCATAGGTTACAAGTACACAGTCTATATCTATTTTAGACAATTGTACATAAAATGAATTATGAAATTTTCCCTTCCCAACATGTGAATATATCGTTATAGATTTAAATCTTGTTGTCTGTGTTCACAATTTTGTATGATGTCTAATACAATAACAAGAATAAAATTATTTGAATTAAAGGTTTTGTGGTTTGTAGGCAAGCCATACTTTTTGGATGACAATGAAAAGAAACAATATGCCGTCTATGGTGAAAATGGAGTCATTCGACTATATGTTTACAGTTATCCTAAATTTGAGGAAATCTCAGTATGTGATGACAATGGAAACACTTTACCAAAACCAGAAAAATACAACATCCATACCCAAGGAACTACAGTTGAAAATACTGTTTATGATACAAAAGTGACAGTTTCGGCCTACATAATAGAAATTGAAATATTAGCTTTAGAAAAATCAGATTTCAGAAACTATTCAGTTCGTGTTACCAACAATGTTAGCTCGTCGTCATACACAGTGGAACTCAAATCTGCTCGTAAGATATAATAACTGAATACTTTTGATACACATGCATGTTATTAGAATTTTTAATTTTCTTTAAACCCTTAAAACGTAAGACAATGGTCCATTGCATATCAAAGGTACTGAGTTTGAACATGAGGGTCGACATAAAAACTTCAGTTCTATTTTGGAGTATATGGAGTATATGAGAACAGTGTTGGTTTTTGCTGCTTTACTTGTAGTTTACGTGTTTTACACACACACACACACACACACACACACACACACACACACACACACACACAGAGTCCCCCCACACTCTCACATACGCATGCTTTTATTTATCTTTACATAATGTTGTATGGCCGTCAGTATTTGATTCCTTCTTGGTGTCTATATTAAACGGACTTGATTCTGTTTTCAAAAAGTAATTCATATGTTAAGGTATTAAGAAAGTAACTATTGTACACGAACTGTTTTCATTATGTGGATATTGCATGCAAATAAGAATTGTATTGAAAGCGATTGCAATAGATTCCCACATTTAATCATAATGTTACGATTTGAAATAATGAAAACAGAGAGAAAGCATCATAATTGACTTTAAATAGCGTGCCACATTTAATCAGAATGGTACGATTTGAAATAATGAAAACAGGGAGAAAGCATCATAATTGACTTTAAATGCTTTCTTATATTTCCAGATGCCCCCGAACCACCTTGTAACATAACAGCGGTTGCTGTGGACAATACGATTCACGTTACATGGCAGGCTGGTTTTGACGGTGGTTTCCCACAGACTTTTGTTCTTCAATACAGAAAGGCTAGTGATCCATGCGATTTTATAACTTACTGTCAGATGAATGACACAAAGAAAGCAATGTACACAGAAACCATCAAAAACCTTGATTTCTCTGGACAGTATTACATTCAGCTGTTTTCGTTTAATACTGTTAATCAAAGCAATGTCATCACCCCTAGTGCAGCCATTATTACTAATGGTTAGTCATGACATTTCATCTTTTTATTGCAAATTATGATACAACACATTTTAAAAAAACAATATCGACCTTTTGAATAAACACTATAATTTAGAGGAATAATTTCAAACTGCAATGAGTACTTACATGTATATGTCAGAGTACTTCAAAGCAAGAAAATATTTTAACTTAACTTCTTTAATTTCTTTATTAACACAGTAATTAAAGTTATATCAGAGCTGGACTTTCTGATCAATTTTGAGTTTTTGGCAAAAGGGGAATTATTGTTGAAAAGTGTGTAAATGATGTATCTGGTAACTAAGAGTTGCATTGTAATGTTGTTTGATGTGAAATTTAAATGTCGTTTGAATTTTTACGTCATAAGCACTGTTTCTTTATCCACAGATGAATCATATGCCCTTGCAAAGATTCTTGGGACAGGCATATCTTTATTTGCGTTATCGTTTCTGGTGATCTCAGCTGTGTTCGTTCTATACACGAAAGGTAAATATAAGATTAAAATGTTTTCATTGATACTTTTTAGACCACGTATAAGCATGATGCGTATTGCAAAATATTTATCTGAATCAACTATACCTATATCCGAAAAATACCAACAAGTTATTTCACTCTTAAATATATTTCGATCAATATCTTTGTAACATTCATAACGCTAAAAATTACGGAACCATCTATTATACAAATGCACCTGTTACTCATCTATCCTTGTTGAATTCTAAATACGAATTAAACTTAGTTTCTGCAGCTTTTTGTCGAAGCGAATACAACACAACAAGTAAAAATTCAAATAAAAATATCAGTATTGTCCTGTCCATTTTAAGAACATATTTTGTTAAACGTTTGCCGATTTTTCGGATATAAAGACATGCAACATGATTTGGGAATGGACACTGAGTAAGGACAATATGCGGCTGTGTTGGAGCTTAAAATATATGTGTAATAATAATATATTAAGTAAGTTAATCTATATTTACATTATTACTTGATCGTGAATAGGGTACCTAAAACAATTCGCCTCCAGAAGGTAAATATAATTTAAACAGGTAAAACTGTCAGCTTATATAAAATGTTTGTTAGAACTAGAAGTCTCATCTTATTTAACGATTTATCTTGGTATATTTTCGTCAATTATTGTTCTTCACACATTTCTATATAATTTTCTCCCATACACGTACACAGTTTTATAATAGAATAATCTTCAAAAGTATAAAACATAATTAAAAACAAATCTATTTTATTTCTACAAGTCTGTTGTTTACTTCTAGATTTTTTTTATTTCTGAATGGGAGAAAACTATTCTTTTTAAAACGGTCATGTAGTTAACATTCTACTTTCACTTTGACCTAATTGATTTCTTGTGTTCCCGCTTTAAATGACAAATACTTTTCATTTAAAACGTCCAAAAATATAAGAGCATAAAACTACAGATTCATAGCTTTCATTTAATGTCTGGATTATGACAATACACCGAATATAGACTCCATAACATTACCAAACAATACTCTTTACTGGTCACAAAACCGTTGTGAAAAAGAATGGGTTAAACTAGAGTTTTGAATGCTAATTAGAAAGGGGACAACAAAAGTGTAATGAAAACTGCCATTTTCATACCGCAAATTAGAAATCTACAAAACATTTACACATTCCTCATTAGAGTAAAGATAACAGTAATTTGAAATAAACGACACGTCTTCTGAGGAAAACTAATTTATTTTTAAGTGTATGCCCCTACCATTTATTATAATCGCACCTCGTTTACAGCTTGCCTTACGATGTGGATCGTTGTCTCGTTTAAGGTCTTACAGTTATCTGTAGATTGTTTTCTGGATACCTGTCTGATAATCCGTCATACCGCATCCCCTTTCTCTCTTTTGTGATTGGATTCCTTTTAATCTGCTTATATTTTAATCTATAAGGACATGGTAAACGGACCTATTAAAATCAATCCAATATTTTGGATAAAATTCGAATAAACATATAGGTAACATTGAATTTAAAAAAATATATATAACACTTGAAACCAACAATAGGCAGACATATTCCGTATACATATTAATAAAGACAAAATAGTCATTAAAAATAATGTTAACATTTAGAAGCTTATCTTTTTTAATGCCAGAAGAATCGACAGATTTTGGTTAACAAGATGATAAGTTTGCTTTGCATGCGATTTGTTCAGCAAAACTTGTCTAGTTACTGATTCTTTGTATTCTATGACAAAAAACGTTTTATTAGCATGATATAAATGCAAGTCAAAATGCAAATTTGTCCTTAGTAAAATACGAAAAAAATATGTATGTAATTTTACAAATTATAAGTTTGCATGGTGTGTGCCATCTTGTGCTTGAATTATATGAAGCCTAGCACCTAAACAGGACGTCTAAAAGATTAAGCTGAAAAAAGTATTTATTGGTTGACAGTTAAACAAAATACTAAGATGTAAGATTAGAGGGATCAAAGGTGTTTTCTTAGTTCTGTAAATATCGAGTTCATGCTCATTTTTCGGTTTCGGTCATTTGAAGGCTCTTATTCAAGGTATTCTCAACATGTAAACTAATCTTTGTCCTATCAGACCGTTAGAACAATACTTGAAAAGTATTAGTACATGTAATTTAATTCAATGGGTTTCGGGGGATACTTATTTATTTGTAGATAACATTAGTTTTTGAAATTTACAGTGTCTGATTTCGTTTTTTATATTATTAATGTCATAAACTTAATTCTGTACATTCATAATTTTACAGTTTGTCGCCACAATGATACATCCTGTTTCCGACAAGGACATTGTTTTTCAAAAGTGTCCATAGGAACAAGGAAAATATTCATAAAAGGTCACATGAAAAACATTTATAATTGTATTAAATAATGTGTCCTGATGCGAAAAATTACATACCACTACAAATGTTTTATGCATTATGCCCTTGTCCAAAATCAGGATTCGACTCGTGGTTATTGTATTGTCATCGTGCCAATATTTTGTTTTCATTTCTGTATTTATAAATATTAAGTCTACTTAGTGAGTAGTGGTGCGATCTTTTTCACATTTACAACAGATCTTTACTTAACAAAATAAACATATTAAAGGGTGCATTTTCTACGCTGCACGTGTCTGTCTGCAAAATTGTCTTCGATATTACTTGTATACACATATCTTTATAATCCAGTGTAGATAACCCACTGTGAGAACAAACGTACATAGTCCAAAGAGAAAAAAGAAATTTGATGCAAACTAGAAGATAGCAAAGGCCTTGTCTCCACGATCTGTTGTACAAAACATGAGTGGGATCGAGTGTTCCGGAAGGCTAAGAATCCCCTGTCTCGCTTGCAAAACCAATCGATGAAACCTTTTGGTCCATTATTGATGCTGTCTTCCATCCTTTTTATTGAATTTCTATTCAATTAATTGAAGCGCTTGTTTTCTTTAACCGTTAACATATGTATGTAGGCATGGTTCTCGTAAATTACTTTAATAAAAAAAATATTTTATGCCATATTGTTTTACAGCAGAAAATTTCTTCGTAGACATCTCCCAGACGTTCTTGGTAAGTTAACTATTAGTGTTTGTTTGTTTTCAAAAGCTTATTACAGACAATTTTTCATATCTAATCAATTGGTCATTCAAAAAAAAATGATTTGTTTGATTGTGGTTTGACGCCACTTTCAATATTATTTCAGTCATATCGCGGCGGTCAGCTTTATTGGTGGAGGAAACCGGAGTATCCGGAGAAGGTAACTTACAAACTTTATCACGTGCAATGCCAGTAAAACGCAACCCGTTTTTGTATGTTAAAAACCCTAGCGCAAACTCACACCATAAAGGTGATAGGCTACAGTGATCTGAACAGGGAAGTTTTAATCAATCACCTAGACCACTCTGCTACCCAGGCAAGTTAATGTGACTTAATTGATTTACAATAACAAGTAAAAAGACAGGCTTTGTGATATAATACTTTCCGAAAAAGTTTTCTATATAACATGATAAATTACCATAATTATAATGACAAACACTTGTGTCAATATTCATAAAAGGACTTTATTGAATGTTTTTCACTGTTTGAAAACGTGCTCCTCTGGATTATTTTTTTTAATTAAAGAAGATTTCTCGTTTACTCCAATAAAATGAAATTAAATCGTTTTGAACGTGTTCATCTTGAGCAATACTAAAAGTACCAACGTAAAAGTTTCAACAGTAAAATCTTATTTTTATTTTTAGTACGAATGATAGCAAACAATGAAATATACCAATTTCCCAATCCACCAGAACCTCAGCAGTGCAGCAGTGCAGCTAGTAATCAACTTTATTCCTCGATAGACAGACGACAGGGAATACAATTGGGAGAACAGGTCTCGTATATTTCACACGATTCACGGACAGGTTAGTTTGCAAGATTCTTTTTTATTATCTTAAGACATTTGTTTCATTTTCAAGCGCATGTGGTATTTTAGGATTCGATTCTTGGTGTTAAAGGACAAATTTAAATACATTTTTCAACATTATCTGTTTAGAATTAGCTGTTAAATGAACTGTGATTGTGTTTTCAAGTTAAGAGAGTTAGAAATTATTTTCATAAACTTTAGTATTTGGATCTGTTGCTTAAAATACAAAATTACCAATGTTTAATAAATATGGAGAATTTTCGTATGTTATGTGTGCATTTCAAGGTGTAACCTCTAATCAGGAGCATTGGAATCACAACGTAGAAAGTCCAAGATCAAAACATAGCAAGACAAGCACTCAAGTCCAAACAAATTGAAAAGCGAAGCCAAATCCGACGGCAGAGACAAGTAATAAGTGCAATACTTTTCGAGACCTTTCCGTATTTTAGTGTATTAGAATTTTAACAAATAATGCAAATGTCTATAAAACGTCGTTTGATAAATTTCTTGTCAGACAGACTGAAAACTGGGATGGTTAATACCTTCGGGGACTCCCGGTCCACCAGTAGAGGCATCGACTTAGTGGGTTGAAGGCCTTTCCGTGTTTAAGTGTTTTAGAACTTTAACAAATGCAGCAATATTCTATAAAACATCGTTTGCAAAATTTTATGTCAGACAAGTCAGAAAAAAGACTTTTGAGAATAACTCGAGTGGTGATGGAAAAGTAAGAGCATATTTATGCGCTGTGCATCAGGGACCACACCTCTTCGCATGATAGCATACAAAAAAGGAAAGAAAATCAATACAAAATTTTATTTGCCCTACCACATGCATCGTCGTCCTTTTACAAAATCTTGGATACGACTTTGCTTGAACAGTTCCTATTCTAGTAATACACAGATCCAAGAAAACATGACTGGATCTCGGACTTCATATGCATTTGGTTTTAATGTAACTGATGTGAGATTAATACTTTAAATTGACATATAGCATTTAAAAATTTACAATAACATTTTTGCATTGTAAACTTTTATTTTGAAACCACTGATTCGATGCATCTGCTGGTGGATTATGTCATCGAGGGTATGCACCAGCTAGCCCAATTGTTAGACCCATCTGAAATGAAAATGATCAAATAGTGTTTTAAAGATATTTTTGTTTAAATTTGAAAGCACTGAAATGCAGAAAGGCTTCGCAACATATCGCAAATAGTAGTTGTCTAATCTTGTAGCTGGTTTTGACTCTCTATTTCGATTTGGGTTTGAGCACTTTGTGTAATATATTTAGATCTCGAACTTTTAATGGTTTGGTTTCAATGCTACATGTACTGATTGGAGGTTTATCCTTGAAATGTATATACAGCATATAAAATGCACTTTATTTATTCAACATTTATTAACATGTATTATGAATATATATATTTCAAATATTGCAGTAGAGACCTCGGTGTATTTTTTACCTGCATGTTGTTTCGCCGTATATATCTAATAAACCAGTATGAGCTGAGAATAATGAGTTGTCACTTTGGTATCTTCGAATTTCTTTTGTCATCAGATTACCATACTGGTTACAACCTGCTGATTACTTTGGTTTCACTGAACTATAGTCTTCGGTATAGTGCTTGTGCAATATTGTTCTATTGTCACTCTTGTCTGGTATTTTTTTAATTGACGGTTTGTTTTTTATCAGTTTTCCATCACTTTGCCTCTACTATCTGTCTGTCCACAATTACAAAAACAATTTATTTCTCTTAGAAAAACATTGGCCAGATAGAAAGATGGTCCTTGTTTAGCTTTCTTTCAGTATTACCTACCCCTAATCATCATTGACACCATTTTCTTAAAATGGACATTGGTTGCTATGTTAAAAAGCAATTAATAATGGTAAGAAATAAATAACTATCTTCCAATTCTGTAAGAATTTCAGTCTGTCAACCAATGTCAACATAAGACCAAATATGAGCTGCACTAGAATTCTTAGAATTAACCATCGAACCTATTGCGACCATTTTTTCGTAACATAGTCTATGCATGATCGTCTATGGAACTTTTGTTCAAATTCCTTCCTGGTACATGTCAAAAATAATGATAATCACAATCAATATCCAGTCATCGATACACTTTTTGAATCTCTTTTAAGTGTCAAATTTAAAATGAAATGGATTTGTTTTGTAACACAATATTTTCTTTTCAGGACAACATCGCCTGGGATCACGCCCTTCAAGCAGTGCAACGGTCAGTATATTGATACATGACAGTTTCTATAAAATATGTCACAAAAGTGTACAAAAATTTTATTAAAAACAAATATGTCTTAAATTTCAAGAGTAAGAAAAAAATAAAACCAAGGCATATTCTGAAGAGGTAATTATCAAGTTATTCTAAATATATAGAGGTTGGAAAGGCAATATCACATTGCATCAATGTTATACCTATGTTTACGGCTAAGATTACATTCCTTGTTTGACGACACCTCTGATCAATAGTTGTAATATAAATCAAACACACCTTCGATGAATACTTCATTTTCGACACTACACTTGTCTATTTACAAACACATTTGACAAGTGGTGTGTTAAAATATGAAAAATAATGGTGATTTATGGAGTTTTGACATTCAAACGGATATAGATTGTGAGTCAGATAAATTTCTGGGATATTTAATGACATTACTCCATTTAGGCAATCCTTACATTATCATATTTTGATTGTTAAGGTTTACCTTAAATAAAGACAAAGAACAAACCGCTATTGAGTAGGAGGTCCTTTAAGCCCAAAATACCAAATGGTAAACTATCGATGTGACAGTTTAATGATAACATTCTGTTATTGGATACAATTGAATAACATACAACAATATCTTTTAATAGACACCAATATCTTTTTGAATTTTGATGTGTTTCCTCCTTTTATGGCATATGTCAAACTGTAAAAGTATGACAACGGGCTTAAAATAATTGATCTTTGATGAAAAAGTAAAAAATTAAGCATTATCCTTCATCTAATTCTTTGATATATTGTTTGTCTTATCAATTATTTGTATGAAAAGTTGATTAGAGAATTAAAATTTACCATAGCCGTTCTTTTTAATTAGCCCAAAACCGATTTCATAATGACATAAAAATGCACTTCATTTACACTAAATAATTAACTTTCTTCTTATATTTATGAAATAGACTACATGTATTTTTGCCAATACATGTCAATCAAAATATCTCCACATTTATGTCCGATTTAGGCAAGTTAGTCTACTCATTTGGTGTTAACGGATTTCGAGTTGCAAGGTAACCAACATTCATAAATAAGAATTACAAAAACTCTACAAAACCATTTCATTAAAAAGATTATGTTACTCATAATATATTTAAAGTTTTTTTTTATTTTTTATTTTATAAGGATCCTAATTTGAACTACATAGACGTATGCTTCGACAAGCCTCCACCGAGATTTCGTATTCATGGAGATGGCAACCGTACCTCATACTCTGACATTGAGTTCTCGATTCCCTTACAGAGGCTTCCGGACAACGATGACATAGACAGTGATAATGACCCTATATGAACATAAAATTATATGTAGAAACCAATTCCACAGGACAAACTGTACATGTATGTAATTTTGGTGGATTTACATGGCTCTTCATCGTATTTTCCCAGATCTAGAATTCAAAGTAAA
>JARWCS010247703.1:0-13443 GCA_034783895.1 Geukensia demissa
TGTATTTGACACGTGCTGTAAAAAACAGCCAACCAATCAAATGACGTGTAACTTACAAGTTAGGTTAGGCCTTTGTTCTTAACCGAAATGACGGTAAAAGAAGACTTTACATTGGAAGGAGAATTTTTCTAGAGGATATATTTAAACTTAACACATGCATTTAAGCCGGCTGGTCTCCCAAATCAGTTACAATATATTTTGGGAGGATAAACAATTTATTCACAATGTTACACTGATAAACCTTAACTATAATTGATCATACATATTTTGTTGTTTTGTATATAAAGTAATGGATCGATCCGAGATTGCAGACAGGGAAAAATTGTACAAGTGTGAAAGTGATCTTACTGGATATACACGAAACCAAAATAATATGGAAAATAACGGAAATATTTCTGATACTTTAACGCCCGTACGTAGTCTACGGGCTCGATCTAACAGGTAGGGTCTTAATTTTGTTTTGTTATATTCCTGAAAGATGTGTTTACACGTATCAGATAATGGTGTAGAGCTTATTAAAGTACTCGAACATGGGAATCCCTGTTAGGTTTAATTGCATAATGGCTATTTTTTATTAATATTTGGAAAAAATTAATAGGAAGGAAGTCTTGTAAACGAGGAGGAACAACACATAAAAACATGTAACAAATTCTGGTTGAAGCACACGCAAACATTGGAAATATTATCTTGAAAGATACTTGTTTGACTTTTATTTTTTTAATATCGTACTCGCTTACCAAGAAAATAAAAAAAGAACCCTTTCTTAGAAAGGGTAAGTGTTATTAATTCTCGTTGGCACGGATTAGGATCACACAATTGTCTCCTAAATGTACAAATAGAGGACTGAGAGGGTAACAGAAATTCCATTTTTTGTCTTTCGTGAGATGTTGGCGGTATTATAATTATTGAAAAGGGGGATGTAGGAAATGTTATGACGACATCGATATAGGGTAGCCGATGTGATTATATAATGTTTAATACCGCATGTAGCAAAAAAAATAAAACGTATAATAAAAAGCCAACATATAAGTAAAAGTTAAATGCATCATTGCAAACCCAGCCCAAGCACCCATGCGAATTATCCAGAGAGGCAGCATCCAAATTTTATGTTAGTGCATTTATACGATGGGGGGACAGGGGGTACATTTCTCCCGCCCCTCCTCTCCTTTCTACCTCCCCTTTTCTCCCTGTCTCCCTTTACCCTGTCCGCCCCACTACGATCTTTTTGAACCATCCGCACTCGTCAAATATTGCTTTGGGCAAGTACGCACTATGTATTCTGGTAAACGTTATTTAAAAAAACAACGTGGACACGAGCAAGTTGAATGAAACCGTAAATTGTCGTTCCGTGCAAAGCAGGTCCGCAATGGTTTAACATACCCTTTGTTTCCTGTACAAAAAGGACAGATAAAAAACATGGTTTTATTGGTTATAATGGTGCCTCTTCTTTCAACGTGTTCAAATTCTATAAATGACCGACTTGACATGACAAAAACATGAATTTCATTTTAAAATGTGAACATATGATACAAAAGACGACACTGTACATAAAATCCAGGTTCCACTTTAATGAGGATAAATTTTATGGCAGTAACCACGAACATTCACATGGACACACTACGTAACAGGTTCATTGACATGAGTCAGTTTTATTTCGGAGGTAATTGTATATAAATTTAACCATTTAGTTTAACAAAGACCAATCAGTTATACTAGATAAACATTGAAATATACACAGCGGTCGGTGGTATGTAACTAGGTCACATTCCATACATGTAAATCGTCATACCGTTCTAGATATCTTTCCAATAAAAAAGATAACATTTTATCTAATATTGCATATGTTGTCCTTTTCCCACTTTTTTGTGTTGGCGGCAAGTGGTGCAGACATTTTGTTATCTCTTTTGTTTGATGAAAAACTGTATTCACGTCGTATGCCTCATATGCCATTAGGGATAATGATTTGCCAGATTGGTAAAATCTAATAATCTAGTAATGTTTTTCTGCACCGTGAGTCAAAATCGAGGCTTTCTGGTAATCTTGCAAAAACCTTCAAAATATCAACTAAACAAAGCATTAACATGTACGTCAGATGTAGGATGTTCTTGCAAAAATTAAACATTTCTTTTAGGTCGAAGATTACTCTGAAACAATGGCGCATTACAAATTGTTACAAGTCCCAAAACATCCGACATACTTTGCTGACGTTTTAATCCTTTAGCATGTTAAGATAGATTTCCTGGCTCGTTTCCTTCGGCATGGGTACTAAAAAGTGTCGAGGTTAAATTTACGTTTACAATCGCGTTAAAATAACCACATGTCGGATATAAAATGATATTTTTGGAATGAAACGGAAACTTGTACTAGAAATAACTGGACCCGAAATAATGTAAAGTACCCGGCCTGACTTTTTCATAATACCACAGGACTTCTGATCGGAAATCAACCCTTCCCCTTTTACCATGTTTAAAATAATAAAATTTTGTTTACCAACTTGTACTATAACAGAAGGCGTGTGAACAAATTGTCGAATTGAGTGACCTGTTTATTTTAATAGTAAACAATTGTATAACATGAATTGCACTTTTGTGGGTGAACGACCTACCAAAAAATCAGGCACTTCGGTACATAAAGTGTACTGTCATGATTCTACACACTGCTTAAGATGCATACCCCAAAACACACAATGACTGCATTACACATGCAAAGTTATTTCAAGAAACGAACTAAACATGAACCCGGTCACCAGAATTTGTTTGCCCAGTTACTTCAAGAACACTACGTTGCTTTACAATTAATTGACCTATTTACATGTCCGATTTGAAAGTACGTTGACCGTTGTTGATGCGTCATACCGCTGTTGCATGACAGAACTAGGTTTAAATTAATACATGTATTTCAAATGCTATTGATCAAATTAAAGCATTTCTTGAATCCCAATTTTGTTAAAGCAATTTTACAAAACCTGGGTCAGAGCAGGGCTCCTTATGGCGAACAAAAAAATTCAGATTGAAGTTATTTTTGGCGCTAACAATTCTAAGCTCTATTAGAATACACACGGAATAATGGTACCGTTATAAACAAATTAATCTATAAATACTACATAATAAAATATCAAAATTTATAATTTGAAAAGAAAATCAATAATTCACAGTATATTCACTGTTACAATTCAAGAACAATGTTGACATAATTATATTATGTAAGTGTCGATTTTTTTCTTAATATGATGAAATTAAGCATGTTATATCTCGGATGCTTTGTCTCAATATTGATTTGGTTAACATCTCGTGTTTTATATTTGTCTTGGTGTGTGTTCTTTCTCTTGATAAACGTTGGTGGATGATGCAATTTTTCGGGGTTCACCACTCTTGTTTTTCATGTGATTTATACTCAACGTCCTGTGGCAAATATTTCATTCATATTCAGTCTAAATTATCGGAAGTGGGGATCGGATGGGACACAACAGGGCAACAGCTTTAGACTGTCATGACTGTCACTGGTAAATGGGACGGGTGGTATATATGAAAAAAAATAGCCTTTTGTACCGGAATCAGCGTTCTCTTTTTCAAAATCTACAAAACAGATCTCAAGATGTACATGGAGCAAGGCATTCTCAACACACATCACCCCCTATGATCCACGGCAAGGATTCCGTATTATGACCTGGCACTGATTCGCCACCTGGGGATCGCTGTGGGTCGAGCCATGGAGACAACTCAGTGCCCAGTTTTATACATTAGGATGACCGCTTAGTTACATGTAGCGATCCTGATGTTTTCGACGCAATCTGAAGTCTTATACAAGAAGTAAGAACCAGAAAAATTTCCTAAATCTCATCAGATATCTTCAATGTTGCAATTTATGCAATAGTAATCATGTGTTCATGCGTTCAAGGAAGTGTGAGCTACAGCAAAATTCTTCCTGGATTCCAATGCTTCTGGTTAGAGGTTACTCCTTGAAATGTACATATAGTCACATGACAGTTTTATCAAAATTCAACATATGGTACCTGTATTTTTTCTAGTGGATATTTATGTTTCTATATAATAAAGCATTTGTCATCTTGATCACTTTTTGCAAAACCTAACACGGGAAAATAGTTCTTTTAATGGTATGGGTCTGTATGTATAATTGTATTCGGATGATGTGCATTGTCCACACCATTTCCAAAGGCTTACCCCGACATGCCAGACCTTAACAACTCCAACCTTGAAATGCCGTTCTATTGACAGCTGTCCGCCATGTTGACGAAAATTGTTAACGTTGACATGTTCATGTTTACTAAACGTGCTATTTCATGTCAAACAAATCATTCTTCAAATTTTCACTCGTGTAAAAATTCGTGTATAATTTCCTTGCTTTGTAATTTTGAATTTAACAAAATACACACAAAAGACGTTTAACTATAGCAGCTATACTTATATTTGAACTAGATTTAGTCCGGGGTTAAGCAAGTAATAAAAGGAATCACATGGAACACGATCATAACATTTTCCATATAAAATTAGAAAGACAATGGGTCCTATATTTTTACAAAAATTATAAAACAACCGGTACTTTTAAATCATCCATGTCCGCCTCCATATTAGAAAATAAAAGAAACCCTAAGATTTTTTAAGGAAACTTTTTTTCAGCTCCCTCGTTCGTACATAGTTTTTACAATTTACATTTTACACTTTACAGCCTTTAACCTCGAATTTTGGATCCGCACTTTGAATAAATACAATACATTTAAAAGATATGTCAGAAAGACACGATACGTTTACAACAAATATTCAGAAGCCAAATTTAACTACATGTACAAACCCTTTAAGTCAACACACAAACCTTATATATGTCAAATATATATAAATGTGTACATTTACTTGTTTCCTGCCTGAGTTTCCTTCTCAAAAATTTTTAAAAAGTAAATCTGTGTATTTATTGAGTTTACCCTTGTACGGTTAAATGAAATGAATTCGAAGACCCAAATTTACATTCCAAAGGTGCATGCAGACGACAGTTGTTGTCTGCAAACAGCCAAGACCTTGCTTCAGTTTCATAAAACATCAAAATATGAGATTTTCCTCAAATCTTTGAGGTTTTCCTCAAATATTGAAAAAATGCAAAAAACCCAAAATTTGGAAGGTTATATAATTTCGTCACATAAACATTTATAGGTTCTATACTTTCAGGTACACACAATAGATCTTTTTGTTAATAAAGGGATTAATTGATTTTATTAAAAGTGCGTGTTCATATTGAAAATAATGTTACGTGATATCGATACAAGATTTGATAAACTTCTTTATTCTATTATGCTTGTGTACTTTTAACATATTTAATGTTCACATATATAATTTACTAGGTATTGGAGGATTATGAATACATTAACTCTGGGAAACAAGTACATTTGTTGTACGCAATAAATGTTTAACATTTCTTCGTACAGATTTCGGACACATCCTCGGTATTAGAAAATTCACAAAGATAAAATCTACCTTAACCATACAAATTTTGTGCC
Organism: Geukensia demissa; assembly: GCA_034783895.1. Lineage (NCBI taxonomy): Eukaryota > Metazoa > Mollusca > Bivalvia > Mytilida > Mytilidae > Geukensia > Geukensia demissa. The sequence goes on from JARWCS010247703.1 coordinate 5,507, forward strand.
GAAAGCAGATGGATTGATCGAACAACTTATTTTGTACAGAGTTTCTCGCATTTTATCCATGAATGATCAGAAAAAAACAACAATTCATTGGACAATTGTACCAAGATATAGGAGATGTGATTTTCTGAGGCTTAGAAAGTCATTTAAAAAGTCCAAAATTACAAACATCACCGACATGTTAGGGAACCGGTAGAAGTTTAGTTTCGACTGTTATTTTGGTAACCTCTCCGATTTTTAAATGTACATGTTAGCTTTAGGCATTCAACGATTGACAGAGATCCACATTGTAAATCAAGCTGTAAAAGGTCCTAAAATATTAAAAACATAATTCAGATTTAACTATAATAGGCCATGAAAGCTCGCAGTGTTAAACGTTTTTGTCTTCGACCATATAGTGGTGGATCCAGAGGGGGCAAAGGGAACATCCTACCCTTAAAATATAAAAAAGTATGATTTTCCTATAATTTGTGGAGAAAACGCCATAAATGTTAAGATTTTCTTTTTTAATGAGAAGAAAAAAATCTCGCCTCGCCAAGTCGGGCCACAATTTTTTTTTTCACTTAAGGTACATTCTAGCTTAAAATCCTTCATCCGCCCATGCCATAAAACCAAGTATTTGCCCTCGACACACAAAAGATTCGATCGCAACTGAATTCGATCAGATATATAAATTTAATACGTTTTCTAATCTTTAATGTCATATTTATTGATATTTTAAAGAACCTATTTCACAAGCAAAAAAGAATTTCATAAGAACATAAAAATAAATTTAATGTTTGTTTTTGGTGTAGTTCGGAATGAGTCATCCCACCTTACAGTGGGTGGTAAAGCCGTTGCATGTTTTTATTTTTAAATTTGTACAAATGCCTATTTATAGTTTTAAATAAAAATATCTTCATTATTTTTGTGATAGTAACGGTTATAACGATTAAATACATGTGACATGTGGTATGAAAAAAGTAAGCACAGTCTTTGTGCGGAAGCAAAAAAGTAACAGTCGTGAATTTCGTTTTTAAATGCATAACACGGAAAGAATCCAACTGAAAAAAAAACGGGATGAATGTCTCTATTATACATGGATGATACTGGGTGATTTTCCTCGTTTCTTCACCTCCTGCAATTAAAAAGTAAAATAAATCTCAGAATTTATATATAAGATGTTGTTTGCAAAGTAGAAAGTTAAATTTAATTCTGACATCTTAAAGAACACATTTGCACAGTCCTCTTTTGTGTAATCTCATTATTCTATAGAAAATCAAATACAGCCCAAATGGTATCCATTAAATTTCTTCGATCGTCTGCCGTCAATAACCGTTGCTGTAATTGATTTTCTTCCCAATCAATGCATGTGACGTATATTAGCCAGCTGCTAACTCAGCAATCTTTTCGGAAAGGTGAAGGTCATTTTTCCATCGCCTTAATATTAAGTCTTTATTATTATAATTTTGACAGTTATTATAATGGATTTAGGTTCTTGTTTGTTGGTTTCAAACGATCTGAATGTTTGTTAAGTTAATCCGACCCAGGACTTATACTAGTCATGACAAATCTTGCTAAACTTTTTGTACTTGTAAGGACTTAAATTCATGTTTATACGTGTATTTAGACGCATTGAAGTTGTGTATGCATTTAAAAGAAAGGAATATACGCAATCGTCACATTGCATTGGGCTGACTGTATGGCCCTGAATTCAATTTTATACTCGAAATATTTTACCACATACACAATATATTTATTATTGATGTCCACAGGGATCAAGCACACATACATATATTAACCAATATTTATACACACAATACAGGAAAACACAAGAAAAAAGACCAACAGTACCCGAGGAACATTGTATTTTTAACCTTATGTAGCACCCACATGTATACATGAAAGTGTCATTTAAATTAGTTTTGTATACTTGAAAATTAATATAACGAAGGCAGTAAAATAGTACATGTATATGAAACATAAAATTGTGTCCCCCATAAAATATTGTCCACTTGCACTATTGTTCCCTATGATAAAAGTCCGAGGACGGAATAACACACATTGATGACCGTTAAATATTGTCCTCTTAATTATTTGCTTAATAATTTAAAACTACATTTGATGAAAAATTGACCCGCGGTGTCAAGTCAATCGATGAGTCTCACCTGCTTTCTTTTGTGATGAATGCAAACGAGTCTCACCAATTAGCATTCAGACGTTTTAAAAGCATGTTGAAAGGGCATCCTATAGTTTTCCTTTAAAAAAATTATGCTAGTATCCAACTTTAAACTTTAAACTTACGTGTCTGATAGTTTCCAGAACTCCTTTGCAATTTAAATTTTTATATACGATTGAGAATAATAGTAAATATCGAAAATGCAAAAGTAAGCATGCAAACAAAGCTTTTTCGCGAAAATTTTTTGGATCTCCTTCACATTTCAATTCTGAGGCGGATCCAGACTTTCGGAAGGGGGCACTTTTTTGTTGACCTCTTGATTTATTCCTGCATTATTATCATGATAGTATAGCAGGTCTTTAATTTTGGGGATGTTTGTGAAAAATTCTTTGTAAAATATTCTTCTGCAAGTTGGTTCCTGTATACACTTAACGGTGATTGCTCCAATATCTAAAGTTGGAAACAAAGGAGGTAGTATAACGGGTAAACTAAAGCTCAGCAATTTCTGTGCCAACTATGACACATCTTTTATTTGAAATGTCAAGTTCGTTTACTAATCGCCTAATCAGCAATTTGTGACCTTGACGAAGAACAAAGAAATCAAATTAACTGAATTTGTTCACATTTTTTGACCCGTAAAGAAGAATACCAACTAATTCTAAACAATTTAATATTCTGATAAATATCAGAATGCTTTCACCTATTCACCTTACTTAAGTCATGTAAGTTCTATATATTTAAATGGTTTACAACAGAAAAATGCAAAGTGTTTCATGTTCCGAGATAAGAGATAGTATCTATTTTAAGACATTGTATTACTTGTTTAGAATTTTTGTTATGCTAAAAGTAAAATGATCGCAATTTGTATTGGCTGTCAAACACATTTCATCAAGTCTTGTGTTTAAGGGTTAAGAGATCGGCCATTTGACTCTGAGAGAGGGTTATGGTTTTTCATAAAAAAAAATATGCCGAGTGATGCCCAACTTAATGAAAAAATATCTTGAAAGGCAGGTACCAAACAAAATATTCTGAAGCCAGTTTCTCCCAGTTACATTAAATTTTGGAGAGAAAAAAATGTGACTAATCGCTGCGAAAAACTTAAAAAGGTTTTGATGCTCTGCGCGAAAAAAATTCTGAGAAAAAAAACGCATACCCCCCCCCCCCTTTTAAGTTAAAATGGTCGTTCCCTAAGCATAACCATTAGTCAAGACTTGGCTAGATTTACTCTGTCTCTATTATTCAAAACAGTATCTCGCAATAGTCGACACATATTAATACCAAGTTATGGCAATTTAATTTCATTAGCAGGAATTAATAAAGAGGGTATTATATCCGTGACTTGTAAATTAATTATGCTGTAATTGCTTACTAGTCAAATAAGCATTTTGACCGTTATATGACCTTGCCTAACATATGTATTGGCGGAAAACATTTACCAGGCTTAAAAACAAAACAAACATATGATCTTCAGTGAAGTATTGTGTTGAGAGAAATGTTTTAATCATGTCGAGTGGTCTTGTCTTCGTGGTCGTATTACAATGTTTTATTTGCGTTAATTACAGCAAGAAATTATGAATAAACCGTAATATTGATAAAAATATGACATCTGCAATACATTTGTTAGCCATTGATTGATGGCTTACTTGTTTTATAAATCTGAGTAAATCATATTTTATAGGTAAATGGATACTATCACCTTCTTACTAGACTTATTTATATTATATTTAATACATTTGGATCCCTTGTCTTTGAGGATACTGGTCTTATTTCATTTTGAAACCACCTTTATTGTAATTCTCAAAATCGGCCAAATTTCAATTAAATGTCGGTAGGCAGACTAATCCCATTTGGGATTCGATTCCGGCGAAATGAGGCACAAGCAAAAAAATTCACCGAAATCGAATTCCAAATGGGATTAGCAGGCAAACCAGTTGCTAATAATAACAAAACATTGATGCCAGTTTACCAAGTTATTGCACCGTTTTGCCTTTCATCAAGATTTTTATAGGAATACACAAACTGATTTTCGTTGTTGTCTTTTTCAGAAAACTTTATCCAATCAAAGTGCGACAGAAAAGACAGACTATGCAAAACATGACCAGACCATTAAAACAATGGCTGTGTATAAATAGACACAATCCTTATCCCAGTAAGCAGGACAAAGAAATCCTTTGTAATTTATCAAATATGTCTCTTACGCAAGTTTCCAATTGGTTCGCTAACGCTCGGCGGAGGTTGAAGAGTACTGTCAAAGGGGAAGAATTCAGTTGGTCATCACGTGTTAAACTTTACAACAGTCATGTAGAAGGGAATGCGGAGTTGCTGAGTATAAGTTCTGAAGATAGTATATTCGACTCAGACGATAATACAGGTGAGTTTAGCTTCGTTGTTGATCCCGATATTAGTTTCAGCTGAATTACATTAAGTTTATTAAAATGATTAGATTATTTTTCAAGCTCAGGCAGTGACCAACCAAAATGCATTGAATAAAGTATTGAAAAAGTTATCATCAGTCAGTTCCTGAGATTCCGTTAACTAAGCTCAGTCGAGTGCAGGAATTGGTCAAAACTTAACTGAGTTTTTAATCTCAAAATCAAACATTTTCCAATCAGATTCCTTATAACATATTTAAAGGACTATGATTGGTCAGAAACTCAAGTTCGCAATTTTTTAAGCTCCAGATCATGCATGTGATGACCAAATGAATCGCAAATGACACGTTCTGTATTTACATTATGGTAAGTAAAGATATAATGTTCATTCAGTCAAGACATGACATCTTACCAAGATGATACGACAAGTCTTAAACTTTTGACCTACCATGTCTGTCTGTTTTTATAGATCACTGCAGGTATTTTTTGACCTACCATGCCTGTCTGTTTTTATAGATCACTGCAGGTATTATTGTATTGCAGAAATTTGGTGTCTTACTAACACCGACAAATACGTGCTCGTAATCTGAAATTTTCTTTCATGTGTAAAATAATATTCTTGATTCCTTTCCTAGCAGTCCTGACAGTACCAGAATGAAGGACCGAGTTGACATTGTCACACTAGCTTAAAGGAGCATAAAAACATATTGCAATATCTTTCGACGAAATACTTATGCATTACAACAATAATCTAGATCAGGTTTGAATTTAAAATAACTTTCATAGATTTCTGTGAATTTAAACGTAATTCATTTTCGATTTGAACCTTGGACTAGATATTCAAAACATTGAATAATTAAATATGACACGAATCTCTGAATCATTTATGCATCCTTCATTCATTTTCTTTTGAGGGTGCGTCTGCAAAATTATTCCTCCCACATGATGGGCCAGATAACCATTATTTAATGAAAAATTCCCAAGAAAATTATGTCACCCAAGCACAGCCATATCAGCTAAGAAATCCAAAATTGTTGGTAAGATTAAAACGCCCGAACAGTGTAATATTCTTTCCAAGTTCACACCCAGGGGCGGATCCAGGGTGCAGGGATGCCCCCTTTAAAACACAAATATAATAAAAAAATGATGAGTTAGGGTTAAATTTTGGTCTTAATCTCCATAAGAAATCGTGAAAATTGAAGAAACAAAAGGTCCACAAAAAGTCCCCCCCCCCTTTTCCAAAATTCTGGATCCACCTCTGGACTCGGACACAGGGTTACGTTATCGTAGCTACCACACCTCTTATGCCTCTGCTTGGTTCATAGCGGATAACTATAGCATTTTAGATATCCTGCTACTACAAGAGCTGATATTAAGTACGTAAACAGTCAGTATAAAAAGCTCGAAGGGACAATAGACGCTATTTTGCTAACAAGAAACGGTTTATGATGCATAATTTGACTTAATGGCTGACGGCGGTCAATAAATATGACACGATAGACATGTTTGATTAAAAACACACCTGCATTATTAAGGTAAATTACACAGGTATAGCTGATTTTGCATTGTAAGCAATCTTCTTCTTTATAATGTAATAAATTTAGTTTTAACTCTCAGTATTGAAGTAAAATTTAACTTTACAGAATCTATTCACAGTGACACACAAAAATACTCTTGTAAATATATAAATACATTTGCCAGAATTTTAAAACAGACTTAGAACTAGATAATTAAGGGTAAAATTTTTTGGCTTTAATTTCATGTATTGCAATTTTCTGTCCAAGCCGTAATATTTTAGATGGACATGAAACTATCAATTAATTTTCGCAGCTTTCCTCTTTAAATCAAGAAAACCAAAACGCACGTTTAAACGTTTACCACCCCGCCCCCTTAACTCTCGTTCTAGGGGTTTCCCTAGATATTTTTAGCATTCTGCTGCACCAAACTTTTTCTCAATGTAAGCCAAAAATAAAGTGTCTTGTGTAAAGATGTCTTTCTTGTAATACATTTCTTAAGGAAAAGCAAAAGGACAATATTTCATGGTCAACAATATGTTTATTCCGTCCTCGGGCTTTATCCTAGGGAAATGATAGTATAAGTGGAACATATTTCATGAGTTACACAATTTTATGTTACATTAGCACCATGCTGCCCTCTAAGGCATATTCTGATTGTACCCTGAGATATGAAGGCTTTACATTATACCTCTTTAAGGACTAATTATTTTGACAATGAAGTCGATTTGACAAGTTTATAATCTGATTATGGGATTATAGATTAAATTGAACACCAGATAAACTACACAAAGAATTTTAGTGTGTTGAAAAAAAATATAACAAAATAATTATTCTGGGAAAATCACTCCTATAATGCCTTTGGTGACACATTGAGATTAATTTCCTTTTGTTTTTTTCGAATAATTATGTAGAAATACTAAAATTGTGCATCTGTCATTCTATCGTGTATTTATACAGTGAAAATTATTCATTGATTTCAATCGAGTGACAACTTTAATATTTCAGATACTAATAAAAATACAAACATCAATCAGTTTAATGAAGTTTTTATATCCATAGACTATGAGCAAAATAAATTACGTTAATGTGTCGGTAGTGTTTATTCACACCTCGTGTCACTGCCAGAAACCAAAATCAATTTAAAACGTCTTGAATTATCAATGATTATTGTTTAGTCTTAAATAAATCATAACTAACATCAAAAATAAAAACTGAACATCATAATTATCTTGAAAATTGAAAACTAAAACATTTTCATTGTCAAATCTCAAGATAAATAAGGATATTATGTTCCTAAACTTCTATATAGTGCATTGATTTACAATATCAGTAATTTCTAGCGATCCTTTGTAACTGTGTAATGGTGTTGTTCATTTTGTAAATTACTATAGCACGAATGGGCTTCTCTCTGTTTTGCAAATATAAATAGTTATAACAAATTCATGATGCTCTATGGGCGTGCAAAAAATCTACCATTTCTTTGTATTATGAAAACTACATAAAAAACTGTATTTTTAAAGCTGTTCCCTAACGAGTCTGATTACCTGTTTATGTTTAACATGGTCAAGTCATCTGTTTTTAAGACAAATTTTGTTGTATAAGTGCATGTTACATGTAGCCTCTATATGTACTTCATCTGATTGAAAAAAAATCTAAATTGGTAATTTGTTGACTCATCAAGCAAGTTCTCTTGCGACATGTCCAATGGGTTTTTACATGAAATCGGTATCCTTTGTCGTCAATTTTACCACGGCAATTTTTGAAACAATGGAAACAAAAAGTTAAAATGACAAATACGGGACAAAGAAACGCTTTGTTTTGGCAATAAATATATGTTAAATCTGTACGATTTTAAATTTGATATGTTGTTCAAAGGAAAGACACCTTTATGTT
>JARWCS010247813.1:0-13080 GCA_034783895.1 Geukensia demissa
TTACTTGTAATCAATCAATACTTTCTAGATGATTCTCTCGACATGCTTTATCTCTGTATTACTGGTTTTGTCCATTTCTGTGTGCCCCTTTGGTTTCTTCGAATTCCTTCTAAAGTTACTTGTAATCAATCAATACTTTCTAGATGATTCTCTCGACATGCTTTATCTCTGTATTACTGGTTTTGTCCATTTAGTCATATAGATGGTTGGGGTTAGCTGCATTGAATCCATCCGCAAAAAAAAACAAAATTGTAGGGAATTTAACACCAACAACACAAGTGGCAACGGCAACAACAACAACAAACATCAACAACAAAAACAACGAAAAAAGACTTAAGAATATATATTGATTCATATAAGAATATATTTGACCAAAAAAAAAAAAATAAGATACTTGCCACATTCTGAGTTTATAGCTGACAAATGTAGAATTTTACACAGTACTACAAAAGTTTTTATGAGATTGTATCTCTATTTCTTTTTGTCCGTTGCAAAACAAGAAACAATAACATATGATTAAAAGATAATGAGTCTTTTTACCACTATACAAGAGTATTATCTATAAACTCGGGAAATAAAAGTACGATAATTACAACATTTGTCGTGAAAAGTATGAATATCTTTTTTCGTATATAAATGTAATAGTTTTGTTTCTATTTCAAGGTGCTCATAAACATCTATTATGTTCATGATTGTATAACTAATCCGTGAATCGTAGGAGTAAATCTTCCCAAACCATATTTTCTTGAGACGTTTATAGAAGTTTTAATTCAGAGTCGGAACGGTTGATATTATATTAAAACATTATCTGTGTCTGTTTACGACAATCACAGCGATCTGCTCTTTGCTTTAGGCCATAATTACTTCCATGAGAATGTTTGCTGGGCAAATTAAGTTCACCAGGAAGTCTTTTAAGACGGAAAGTCTCCGATGTTATCGGATAATTCCATCGTGTGATGATATCAACGGAAAATTTTTATTTTTATTCATTTCAAGCATATTACTGGGTTTGCAGATCCGGTATTGGTATTCATAGTTCGTTAATATACGTTCATTTATTACTATGAATAATATCCTACTTCAGGCATGTAACAAAATTTAGCAGATTACCATTAATTCTGGAAAACAACTTAAAATAGTTTCGTATTTTCCATGAAGACTGTCAAATTCTTATTGGTTTAAAACCAATATGATAGATCATATGCACTGAAGACCAAAATCGATTATAATTATGAAGAATCCTACACTATGCACTTACTGGAAAGAACAAAAAAGGTTACTTTTCAACTTCAATGCATTCATTCTAATGGTGTACGAAAATTTTTTGTTATGAATTTTGAATTACAGGAAAGAGGGAGTTTATGAAGTATAGAACAATCTTTCTCCATTAAATTGTCTAAGTAATATATAAACTTAATTAAAGAACATAAAGTTCAAAATACAAAATTACCAATGTTAAATAAATATGGCTGCATTAGTTTTTATGGTGAAAGAATTTTTTTGTGTTATGATTTGGAAATATGAATATATGCTTGTTTCAAGCCAGGAACCAGTAGTCCAGTGGTTGTCTCTGTTTTATTAGTCATTTATTGTCATTTATTCACCATTTTTTCAATAGATTAGGTCCATTGTCGTGTTTTATGAATAGTTTAACATTTTGTATTTCGGGGCCTTATACAGCTTCCATTATCATGATCATTATGGTAAGAACTCTGGTTTATTGTTAAAGGCCGTATAATGGGACCTGTAGAAGTTCAGATTAGACTGTCATTTGGTGGATGCCTGTCTCATGGACAATTATGCCAAATCCCCTATTTCTACATTAACATCGAAAGAATAAAAATTTAATTTAACAATGTATTATTCCTGCGTCGGAACTCATATTTGGCCCAGATGAATTTGTGAATTCATGCATTATGCATGAGGATGTGGATCATACATAAGTAAACATTACTGAATTCTTTAATTATGTGGTCGACCATGATTGATCGTATATACTTGAATCTGCATTTCGATCTGTTTCTCATTTTATGATTTGGTAAAACTACTTGAACGTGGACGACTGAATCTACCGTCGGATTTGGCTTCCCATTTCGATTTGTTTGGAATTGAGTATTTCTTTTATTATATGTGGATCTCGAATTTCCTATGTTTTGGTTCCAATGCTACTAATGATAGGTTACTCCTTGAAATATACACGGTAATCATGACTCAACAATTCATTCATATTTATTTAACATTGGTAAACTTGTGTTTCAATAAAGTTGGAATTCGACACATTGTGACGAGCTCTAAATCGCATAAAATGAATGCCATTGTACATCCTAAATAACAGGTCAATCAAAAAATGTTTATAAAAAACAGTCGAAATAGAATTATATTAATTAAGATAAAAGAACCATCAAATGGCAAGGTTTCTGGACATGTTTTATATATACCGGATTAAACTTGCTTTGTTAAATGCCACCATAGAAAATGATTCATGGCGGATAAGATATGACTTTAATCTCTACGTGGTTGAGTGTTGAGTGTCTACAATTACGCTTACATCAGCGATATTTAAAACCAGAAAATTCAGAACAGACACAATCATGGATAAAGTTAATTAATAAAAACTCATCAAAAACCACATCGAACAAGATACATGAAATTATTCCGAAGAGACTACAATAATTTCTGCTTTACTATATCTAACACCAGTGATTTTTTAAATAGTTTCACATATTATTTTGCTTACAACACGGATCTGAAGTCGGAGAGTCTTTAAATGCTGATTTATTTGTTATTTTTACTTTGAATGAAGGCTGTCTCATTGACAATCAAACTCCTATTTCTATAGACCGCCTCAGTGGTGTGATGGTTAGCGTGCTCGCTTGGAGTGCGGAAGGTTGTTGGTTCGATCCCCGGCCGGGTCAAACCAAAGACATTAAAATTGGTATTTGCTGCTTCTCCGCTAGGCACGCAGCATTTAGGAGTAAGAGCAGAGGCTGGTCGGCCCAGAGTCAGAATATGCATGGAATTTTTGCCGCTAGACGTTATGCACCATTCAATGAATCTCTCAACCTATTTTTCATGCAGCTTGTTAACATGCAAAGTCATGCACCAATATAAAGAAGACGATAATACGTTTCTTTTCTAATAAACCATTTATTATACTTATTATGTCCCTTGTGGACCCATGATTGGAAAAAAATAAACTTTGAACTTTATACAGCTTTGGTCTGATTTGCAAAGTATTTATTTAAATAGTATATTTTCGAAAAGTTGTAAAATGAGTACACTTTGTCTCACGTACCTGTTTTGATATTTAAATATTAAAAAAGTAAAAACAAACAATGCTGATAAAAGACATAAACATAACCTGTGAGTTTGAATGCTGTTTTCATACATTTCACTCACATTTTGAGTTAGTTGAATTTTGGTTGTGATGCTTCTTCGTATAAAAATTTTGAAAATAAATCAAAATATTCTTTAAATCATCAACTTTGGTGGTCTAAAACTTCAATTTTAGGAATGTTGTGTACAACACTTTTATTTATGTTTTTTGACTAAGAGCAATAGTTTAAGAACAGTGTTATCCCCCCCCCCCCAAAAAAAAAATAATATCTGTCGATGCCAGTGAAAAAATACAGGAAAGTAGACAAAGTTCTTTTTCTACCCCAGAAAAAGATTATAGAGAAAAGTTAGAAACATTATTTTTATTAGACATAAAAATGGTCATAATAAATTCAGTAATCATTGAATCATTGAATTATTTATGTTATCACTGAATCATGAATTCCTTTCAAACATTTTTTTATGCAAAATGCTTTATCAAAAGCTGGATAGTGGTATGATATTAAGATCATACTGACAATTAATCACCCACGTTGTACAGTTTGTATGAGTTTACATCTCAAAATGCAAATATTGAACCAACTTTCAGTTAAGTATAAAAATATCCAGAGAGGAGTTTCATGACAACCTGTAAGCTACTATAGTGTATCCCACCCAGAAAAAATAACTTCATCGAAAGTAAACAGAAATCATAAAAATTAATTATACAAAACCAATTGACTTTTTCAAAGAAAATAAAACACGTATAGCTTTTTTACATAAAACGGGTAATTATGTCAATTAAAAAAATGTTTTCTAGGGCAATAAAAATAAAATAATGATTCCCATCATCATGATCATATTATTACTAATTACATAAATAGTAAGGTTAGTCAGGGCATCAAGTGTTTTATATCTATTTACCCTTACAAAATTTTATGAACAAGTTTTAACTGTAAAACACAGTTATTATTCAGGGTGATTCAATTTTCGTAGATCTCGTTGGCTGACCAGTTCACGAATTTAAAAACCCAAAATAAATCATAGAAAATTAACTGATGACCGAAAGGTTAACGATTCCAAACTGTCCCAACCCTTATCTGGACCATGATTCGTTATTACATGTAATGTGTAAGCATTTATCAGATATGTATCTTCTTTTTGCATTTATATTTGTTTAGAATATTTATTGTAAAATAATGTACTCTCTAGACGTTTTGGGTGAATTTCTGTTTGATTTTTATATTTCGTCGGTTGTTGCATTTGTTTTCTTTGATTTTTGCCTTTAAACACTCGTTGTGGAAGGGTTAAATGGCGACTAAACTAGTTTAACCCCAACATATGTCTCGTGCCTTTCAGGCATTGGGGTCATACGTTTGTCTCTGTGTTAAATGTTTTACATTTTTGATAATATTCAGGTTACAGAAGTATTATTTAACGTATAAATGATATTTATATGGGGCGATTTAGAGTTTATCACAAGAAGTGGTACACCTCACTTGTTGAAGGCATTGTGAAAACCTTTTGTTGATTCCATCTGTTTTTCTCGTGGTTGGAGTGCAGTCTCTCTGCCATTTACCCCACATCTTTTCATTTTCATAATAAAAAACAAGCACAAAACAATCTGCATACTAGATGACCGCTTACTTTTCGTCATGTAACTTATTTAACAATGATTTGCACCTTTTTGCATTTAGTCTTACAGGTGTACAGATATATACTTTTTATCGTCTTCTTTTCTGTTTATATATTAAGTTAAGGTAAAAATATAATACTCTGATTTCATAGTTGATAAAACCATACAGAAGAGGTGTAACAGATTTTTTGCCGCCAAAGAGAAAAAAAAATAAGCGAAAGAAAATAATAATTCTCATCAATCCATAGGCAGTCTATAGTCATAAAATATAGTCAGAAAATCAATCTTCTAAAACACAATGCATTTGATATTTGGATTTTGGTTAAGATTTGTATCTCGGACGGATTATTTCTATGCAGTTTTTGTTAACATTAAAATTTTGGGCCAGACTTTTTTCAACTTTCAACTCCAACTCGACTAGATTATTTTCTTTTTTACCACTCAAAGATAAGTTCCTCACCCAGAATGTCAAATGAGTTGTGCCTAATATATTTATATTCTTATACATTTTACCGTTGTTATTTTTATTTATTTGTTTAATAAAATAATTCCGTTAAAATCAGAATAACCTTAATTGCCAATTAAACTTCAATATAAAACTATATAAACTTATCTCAACGTGAAATATAGTGATAATATTTCTGATTACTTACAAAATGCAGAATTTGTGAACATTCCTGCTTATAGAAAAAGGTAGGCACCATAGAACGACGAAATTTGAAATTTTAACGTTATTGGAGAACTTTTTTACTGTATAAAATACAATGATGTTCGACGATAATTTTAAAAGAAACTGGTTAAAAATCTTCTTTATAAAAAGGCACTAGACATGAACAATCTGTTTATATGTGTGTCGTGATTTTTCTTGAAAAACTTGTATATCCGAGTAAGACCTCGAAACACAAATATGGTCTGACATTTGCTACTTTAAACAAATAATAAACAACTTGGTTTACAAAATTGTTCGGTCTAACAACATTATTAAAATATTCTTCGCCCGTGGGCAAAAATTACTGGCCTAGACACCAATCCCTCTCCCCCGAAAGTCAAATTGTCGATGTCTTAGTACCGAAGGGCAATATGTTAAAAATCTTACTTAATTTGCGCTTATATTGTATTGTTTTATTGACTGTTACATACGTAATAGTTTTATAAACAGGTACTTTGTCAAAAACATTGTTTTTTTTTAAATTTTATTGCAAATAAAGGATTGAATTTCAATCAACATATTAACATAAGAAATTCAATACGCAATAAGTTTGAGTTTTAATTATTTCCACTATCTAGAATCAATCTTACTTTGTTTCTTTTGCACATGGAACATGACATTGTAGGTGATATTTTTTGCACATGAAACATGGAACATGTCTTTGTAGGTGATATTTTTTGCACATAGAACATGACTTTGTAGGTGATATTTTTTGCACATGGAACATGACTTTGTAGGTGATATTTTTTGCACATGAAACATGTCTTTGTAGGTGATATTTTTTGCACATGGAACATGACTTTGTAGGAGATATTTTTTGCACATGGAACATGACTTTGTAGGTGATATTTTTGCACATGGAACATGACTTTGTAGGTATTACTGATTATGGAGATTTATGCTTTATAAAACAAAATATTTCGTTTCAAACTACGCTTGCCAGCCTTTAAAGAATGGATGTCAGGTGTCTTCAAATAGAAAGAAAGGTGTACCGAAGAACATACAGATGATAAAATATAATCGGCCTGCATCCTCAGGTATCCCCCTTCCCTCTATCACTGAAAAAAATATGTTGATTAACATACCAATATATATATATATATACTTTGCGATAGGTTATATTCAAATTGAAATTACAATAATATGTTGCAATAAAGTTGATAATCACTTTTTTCAAAGAAATCAAAACTAGCCTGCATTTTCAGAAAAGCCGTAATTGTATCAATTATGTGCCATTAAAATGTTTTGCTAGGACAATAAATGCGAAAGTAAACAATAATTCCCATTATGTCATAATTCAATAATGAGAGATAGTAACGTTAGTCAGGGCATCATGTGTAATTGATATGATGCATATAGGTTTCACAACTAGTGGTTACTGTATATCGCAGTTTATCAACTAAAGTTGATAACTCTGGCCAGTTTATTATAACTTTGAAATTAATAGTGAGAGTTGATAGCGATATACAGCTCATACGAGTTTTGGAACCTGTTTTTCTTATGATTAATTTCATTTTGTATGGCTATTTTTTGTCGTAGTGTACGCGTGGAATAAACGAGGATCTCACAAAGCCAGACTTTACCAGACCGGCCAATAGAAATGTCAAAACAACTTTATCTAATCATTTGATAGGCCAATCAAATGCGAGTATCTGCTTTTATCACTTAGTGATATACAAGTCTCGTTATATACTTCAAATATCACGAAAGAAACGGATTAAATACCTGAATCATATAAATATGAAAATATATTATCTCTCACAAAACGTACATGAACAAGTTTCAATTTCATTTACCTACTTATTATTAATGATTGTCCTTAAGGACCACCTGGTGTTACTTAACAGTTACGCAAACGTGTTTGTTCAATCTGTTTTGAAACATCTAGGTAGAAATAGAATATTCTTATTTCATAGTTGCTGTCATAAAAGCAGTTCATGTTTGCAGATAAAGTATAAATGATTTATATCGATCAAAGAGAAAGCAAATGTAAAGTTTCAATCTCAAAGAAAATAGTAAATAAATGTTCACGAATCTAGTAGCAACCTTGAAATCAGTATAATGTCAGTTAGGACATATTTGGTCCTAAAGCACCAAGCATTGGACTTTGCGGGGATCTGATTTGTGTGTCTCAGACAGATCTTATATAAGTGCACTTTACGATGGACAATTACCACTGAAATACCAAGCGACCCGCAGCATGTTTTCAATTCTGTTATATAAGATAACTGCACGTATTTTTTCCCCACAAATTAATGAAGAAGGATCCGATGCCACTAGGCGCCAGTGTTCATTTCATCTGTTTTAACAATAATAATCCCGATTAAACCAGAAAATCTCTGAATGCAAACTAACTTGAATAAAACAAAAAAAGTTCGCGATTACAAATATTGTGAATTTCATTATGCAGTATATGTAGTTCAAGGAGTAACCTCATATCAGCAGCTTAGAACCAAACCGCCAGAAATCCGAGATCCAAAGGAAGTAGTCATATACAAAACAAATCGAAAAAAGAGTTTTACTCATGTGGAAAGATTTCTATCATGTGCATTACACAGGAATTGAACCCTTCTGTTATTTCAGAGGTATCATCTTAGAAGCGAAATTTAATAAAAATACTACTGAATGTTACAGTGCCTTGTTGACAAAATCAATTCAGTCTTTAAGAACAAACCTGCTTTGAGAAAAAAAAGACAATATAATTCCTAGAAATAAAAAAAATTGTTACGTTAGTAAAGATGTGAAGCACTTCTTTACAGTATGAGAAACGATGATGTTATATAGACACCAATTACAACCGGTAAAAATCAGTATGATCGAAGCAATGTTGCATGAAGTGAACTGCTCAAACGGGAAATCCCAAATCGCTTTTGCGAATACTTAAGAATTTATCGCTTAAATAAAGTCTTTTTTGTTGATATTTTTAATCAAAAATCCTTCCCCAACTTGATTATAGCTTCGAACTCCCGTGTTTCCCAAAATATTATTTTGGTGATTTTGAAAGAAGGTGTATCTAGTCACTCCTCCTTTTCAGCATTTGCGTGTAGTCTATAATTGGGTTCTCGATTGGTCATCCCTGAGAAGTATACCTATTCGATCTCTCGATTGGTCATCATCATGTACGATGTATGTATGATTTGGGATTTCCCGTTTGCGTTTATTTATCGAAAGCGGAGAGGAGGCTTTGACTTACACATGAACAGTATTGACTTGTTTTGTTCATTTTGTAGAAACACAACACACCTTACGTTTTAGTTTGTTTTGTATTGTTTTCACTAATTGGATCATCATAAATCAATCTGGCATTTTTTTAGGGGGGGTGGGGCTAAAATGCATGACTAAAGGGAAAATTGCTTAATGAAACAAAAATATTTGTTTCAAACTGTATGCCGAACTTAAGGGCGGATGTTGCGCGCAGTAGAAGGAATGCTTACCCTTCCGGAGCACCCGATCCCACTCGCGTTTTGTAAAGGAGTTCATGGATTCCAAGCCTCTGTTTTTTTTGTTTTCGTTTTGTCTTCTAGTTTGTTTTAAATTTGTCCTATCTCTTTGGACTAATCCCTTTCGATCTCTAACACGGGTATACTACACTAAACTTTCAAAGAATTGACGTCACATGTCTTTGAGTAAATCTTAGACAAAGATAATTAAATGCATTCGGGACTGCGATCTCTCTCTTAGTGAAAATCTTTAGGATATAATAAGATGCCAATGTCAATCTTTTTTCGAAATTTCATTTTTTTTTTTTTCAATTTTTACATTTCACAATGGAGATAATTCCGATTAATTATAGAAATGTGAATGAAGAATTCCTCCTAGAAACAATATTCTACTGTGTTGGCAATTGGTTATAAAGTTTCCTTCGTTAATCCTTTATATTTCTGGTTTAATCATCTCTGTTGTAAAAATCCAATAACCATTTTTAATGTGAGATCTTAATGTTTCTTTTAATTTTAGTCTTTTTTTCTGTGATGAAAAGGTCTGTGCACATATAATATTTTTTAAAACTTTTTATTGAAATAGAAAGTATAATTACCCATTTTTTCTGAGAATAGTTTGTTTTCGTTGTTGTATTTTTGAAATACAATAACAAATATAAAAATAGATAGGGCATGATTATCCACCAAGTGACAGTAAAAAGATTGATACCAAATTGAAGTTGGTACCAGTAACCCTTTAAAATTAAAAAAAAAAATGTTTAAATGCAACTTCGGGAGACAAAAAAAAGAAAAAAAACAACAGAAAACTGAACAAAACGAAATGATTTATATAAAACCATCTTAGGTTTAGATGCCAATGTTATATGTAAAAGATTTACCACAAAACACTATCGGATATAAAACTTACAACACGGCACGCAATTATACTGACCACAAGGACAAATTACAACATAATAGAAGCCATTGTGTCTGGACAAGCGATTACAAGTAAGAAAGACACATCATTTATGGTCAAAATGACGAAAGTAAACAATGCACCGAATGAATTATTTTTAATAACATACCATTCTCTTGGGTAAATGTAAATATTTATCTGGTGTAATGTTTCTGCAACAGAATATCACTGTCAATTATGTATGAGTTAAAACAGTATCAAACTAGATATATTTTTGCCTCCGCAGACATCTTTCAATTATTTTGATAATATGTTTTACATACCGAATAATTTTGCTATGTCAGTGTCCAGATTGTAATGAATTTTCTAATGATTTTCGTCACGTTATGTGAGATGTTTATTTTCATTTGTTTTTGACGCTTTGCATATACATCTATTGTTGAGGTATATCTGTCAAATGACTTGTTAAAGAGATATCTGAAAACATTTAGTCATGGGTTCATTTATAAGTAGAGTGGGTTTTAATTACAAAAATGAAAATAATGGAATAAATGCCGGAAACGGTATTGATATAGAAAAAAGATATATGGTATATAAATTACAAACCACTACAGTTTGCCTTGAAAAATGGACCAAGTATCCGCATAATGAAATAAGGTCCTAATAAAATGTTTAATTTTTTAAATTCAAACGTAACAATTATCATTCAAATATTATTATACAATGTGAAACAAGCAACACTTACATAAAAAAACACATCCTGGTAAACTCTTGCAGCAAGGATACAAATTTCATAAGCTTCTCAAATCTTTTCCAAATGTATAACAGTTACAAATATTTAGTACAAAAACTGTCGGAAATGTACCATTTTGATGCGACAAAGGATATCAAATCATCCAATTGAAACATTACATATTGAGCATATAAATTGTAAAACCACTGTTTCGTTAATAGTCTAGTTCCGCTGACTCCCATAATGCTTTGCACAGGGCAAAGCATTATGAGAGTCAGCGGAACCAGACTATTTTGTTAAACAAACATAATCATAAAGTGTAAAAGCTCAAGGTTGTAGTCAAGTCATTAAAACTGGTTTTAGTTGGTTCAGAATTAAATAAACTTATCAATTCCTTACACTAATATTTAATCAATTTGACATTGCATCCATCTTGTCTTCACTGTATTTGATGAAAGGAGTAGGTACGTTAAGTCCCATATTTGGCCCGAATATTAGATTTTGTGACACAATAATAAATTGATGCAAAAATGTTGTTTAATAATCGTCTTTTAATATTTCATGACAGATTTTTATGTAATATTCATCATTTCGGCAAAAAGACAGGGCATACTTGACTATTTTAACACGAATTTAGCATTTTCTGTAAAAATACTAATTTTTTTTAGGTGTTTTGTTCAAAAATTGTGTCAAATTTTTCATCAAATTAAGTAATTTCGTAGAGTTTCATATTTAAAGCAATTTCTATGCGTCATTTGACCGGTGTAGAACCAATTAATCTAAAAAAACTGATGGATTTTCCTAGTATAGACATTATTTAATGCAAACGATATGAAATAATCGGTACTTGCCACTTTTAAGTAAAAGTCTTGGGCCAAAATGTGCCTTAACGACCCTTGTCCTTTAGTGATGAGAGGCATGATGTCTTATCATCAGGAATCTCACTTTAAGCTTGCTTTTAAAACTGCAATCATTCATTAGAGAGGTATCTTCTTTTTACATGTATAATGTACTCTCTTGTTGGATTGGATGACTTTCTGTGTGATTTTTATACTCCGTGGGTTAATGCTTTTGTTTACTTTGATTATTTTTTCTGAACAGTTGTTGGGGTGGGTTGGGTTTTCGTGGTTGGAGTGCAGTCTCTCTGATATTTACGACAAATCTTTTCATTTTCATATTTCCTTCAAGAAAGGGAAACTTTATGATTGGAAGAGGAAATCGTCTCTTTTATCATAATGTTTTTATGAACAAAAATACAACATGATCATTAGTCAATTAAACGTTCAGAAAGGAGTATTTATATTATAATTTTAATGAGATTTAGAAACTGTAATTTATGTAGGTTAATTTTTTGTGCTTCATTTAAAAATCATCATCATTCAAACAAAAGAAAACATCATTCAAATATCTTAAAGTATTATTGAATTTGTGTGTGTTTTGCGCCATACATTGTTATTTTAACTATATATATGAATATTCTGCATCTAATTTGCCGGTGAGGGAACAGTCGATCTTTGGCAGGCAACAGGCAAACATTTCGTTTATTAAGAGCCGAATTGATGATACGCTTCAGTGATTTTTACAGAAACATGTATGTAAAATAAAATACCAAGACAATTTGGCCATCATGTATGACCACACCTACCTTTTATGACTCAATCAAAATAAAGATATGCTAATCTTCATTGGAAATTGGAGAAAAAATTTAAAGAAATCTTCTACAATTAAATCAAATTTTTTGTCCGTCTGGCGGATGAAAATATAATACATGTATCAATTGTACCGCAAATACTTAAAGTGCTGCAATTCAATCAACTGTGATTTTTGTAAAAACATGCAGATGCAAATTAAATCATGCAACTTTCATAACAAATTAAAAAAATTATCATCTTATAATTTGATCTAGGCTAGTTACTCTGCTATGTTGTCAGTTAATTGATTATTTCAGTCCAATTCTAAACGCAGTGAATCTCTAGCGATGCCCAGAGTAGCAAAAAATATTAACAAAACTGCACCTACCAAAGAAAACCTGATTAAAATCCAAACATCCAATCGGAACACGCTCGTACATTTCCGTCATTCTTCGGAAATAATACTGGATTTTATGACGGAAATGGCCGATGGTGTTTAGATTGCTAAACATCAATGATTAATTCTGAAGGAGTCTGATACTACCTTAAAGATATTGCTAACGCATTAACCATTTGACTCTCTATTGGAAGGAGACTGGCATTTTTATTGCTTTTACATTTATCCCTCTGAAATATAATAATAATAATAATAATAATAAATAATAATAATAATAATAAATAATAATAATGATAAATAAAAACTATAATCTGGCTTCTGACA
>JARWCS010247921.1:0-13441 GCA_034783895.1 Geukensia demissa
GAAGAATAGAATCGACCACAAGGAATTGTGAAAATAAAATACCTTGCATAACAAAAGAAATTTTACGTATCGGTTTGCAAATACACGAAATAACTTTGAGATTAAAAGGTCTCATAACCTAAAAGTTAATTAATTTGCATTGTCAACAAAAAGGGGAATATAGAACCTTAATGTACGGACTGCTTATAAAAAGCTATGCCTAAGGAATGGAGAAGGGTTTGCTTCAATTAAACTAGTCCCGACACAAGTTGCATGCTTCTGCACTTTTATTGTTATAAACATTAATATTTGGGTATTTCGACTGTCCATCAACATTTACACTTAATCTAATTTTAATCGGGGCACTTAAAATGTCGTCACAGGTAGTAGGTTTTCACTCTTGCTGAAGGGCTTGTGGAGACCTGAATTTTTAACTTTTGGTAGCTGCTTGGTGAGATGTCTTTAACATTTACTCTTATCTTTTTTTCTCATAGTCACGACTTTTTATAAATTCCATCAGATAATGTGCAACTGGAAGTAAAAATTTATTTTAAAGTTAAGGTATTAACAAGTTCATCGATATATGTCAATTATCTTTTAGTAGATAGGATACCAAAATCTATATGTCTCCTTTTTATGATATAGTAATGGGGTTTTGTCCCGGTAATATGTCAAAATATTTCCCAAGTCAGAGACATATTGTAATGGGTGTGCAGAGTTGCATCCCCATTATTTTATTGATTTTGAAATGTTTGCATTTAAATGTTAAATTTATGATAAAATTTGGATCTTTCCGACTAAATTTACTTTAATTTATCCATTTTACAAATATTGACCGTTTTATTTGGTTCTATTTAATTCGTCAATTTAATATTTGAAAATTAATATTTTATAGTCACCCTTAATTGGTATAACTTTAAATTATACAACTATTGAGTTGCTTCTGCAATTCAGTAGTTGCCGAGGATTTACATTTAATTCGCAGTAAGTACTACTACTACAAGGAGCCGGCTTGCAATCAGGCCACTTCTCCACCCGCAGGAATCGTTAGCGACTCCACCTCGGGTTCGGTTCTGGTCAGAGGCCTCTCTGACAGTGACTCTAACAGTAGAATCTAGCTGGTTCTAGGCTTGGAGGGTAGTAGCACTCTTTCATTTTATGTTGGCAACTGTTTGGCATTTATTTTGGTCTTTTCTAAATTCTAAAACACAACGCAAAGCTAAACTTATTGTTGAATTTTTCTTCAAAATATTTTGCTCGATGTCTTTTTGTTTAATTTTGAGTTACCTTATTTTGAACTTGATTTACATCAAAGGTTAATTGTCATTTCAATGTGTTATTATAGAATGTATATTTTGTAAATAAAATATTTTTGCTTATTCATTTGTTTGTTTAAGTTGGCCAATTCTGATATCAAGTATCCTTTATGATCGAACATTGGGGCGAAGTACTGACCATTACATGCCCAGGAGCTGGTCCTCAAAGCCCCTCCTGTTACACAATTACACTATGGTGGAGTGGTCTATGAATGATCATTTACTGAAATTTTGTCCAGCATTCCTGCCTAGCTATCTGTGGTTCTTGTGTAGTCTTTTATCGAGCAATATGGAGTAGAATGAGCCTCTGATTTTCACCCTAAAGATATTTGTTATAAAATTGCTTGATTATATAGTCTATAAATTAGTTTGAAAGTCATGAAAGTTAATCCCCATGTTGTACAAAATTAAGAAAATTTGGGCATTTATAATTCACAGATTGTTTATATGGTTTGAATATGGCCAATTAGGGATAGGACGATGTTACTTACTATATTCCTAGAAATTTGCTTTGTCCATGTTTACTCTACATGTACCGGTAGTTTTTTATCCTGTAAAAATGTAGGAGCTGGGTGTTATAAGAATGGATACATGTAAAGGAATATTGATCACTCCAATCGTCTGAAATCCTTGTCCTTGTCATCGTCACACTTTATTTCGCTCATTACTCCTCCCTAATACCTTAAAGAATTCAACCTTGCACAGATGGTTTTGCAAAAAATGAAGTTGTGTTTAACTCATATTTTTTTGGATCAAAATGATTTTTGAAGTTTCCCTATACTAAAAAGGTAGTTTTGATGCTATAATTAGGGCACACATCTCTTATTCACTTCTCCTCCCTAATGAATCGATTGAATTCAATACAACTTGCACGTATTGTTCTACAGGAAATGATATTGTTTTATTTTTATATGGTTTGACAATCATGACAGTGTTGATAAGTCATGTAAGTAAAGGAGTAGGTTCACTTAGGGTCGTTTTTTGGCCTTGAAATTCCACAAAAAATACAATTGTAAAGTTGGACTGCATAATTACAGTAAAATATTGAATTATGTCCTGCCAAAACATATTACACGCTGTTCTGAATATGACATCAGTGATGACGTCACTATGACATCACAAATCAGTTTCAAGAGAGAGAAAAATGCCTACTGGTATTAGACCAATTTTAGGCCATTTTGAGTGTATTTTTGCCTTGACAGATGACTTGGGCACATATGCATTTTACCAAAATAATTTTTTTGTTGAGACATTTATCAATCATATCTTCATATAACTTTTTATCTAAAAAAAATTTTGGTTGAGAGGTGAGGCCATTGTTTTCTGTAATCAAACCTATCTGGAAAATTCAAGAAATACAACATTTTTATGAAAATTCCAATTTTGCTTGTAGTTCCTAGCCAAGTTTTGCAGTTATTATGATGCTTTGTCGGAAAACAACAATTTGTTGCTCAAATGTTAACGTATTTAAAAGTAAAAATTGATGTTTTGGAATAAATAGACATACTTTAATTTCAGAGCCTTAGTGGATCTATTCCTTTTAGTTTATTATGGCTAACTAGTCAGTGCAGCCAGGTTACACATGTCTTCATGGAACTACAATCCTAAGTCTATGGCTGTTATTTGAATGAATAGGCTTCTTGGTTTTTCTTTTAATAAGTGATGTGGAGGAACATCCTGATGATTTTTTTTCTTTCATTATGAGATGTTGATGAGGTGAGATAATTCTGTTATTTTACTTTTTAGGCAGAAAAGTTTGGTAATTCTTTTGTGATGGACAAATTTGTGAGTGAAGAGACACTACAGAAAGTTAGTCAGCAGGTAAGTCTTGCGTTATATTTTCAAGGTTGGTATCCTTGTCCTGCAATAAGCTGAGATTTTTCCAGTTCCTGGATTTTTTTACAGTGTCCTGGCTTTTTTCTCCAAAAAAGCAAACATTCAGACAAAAATTTTATAGGATATAATTATGAACAATCAGTTGATAAAAATGATAAGAATGTACATCAAAATTAGAAATGATAATGATAGCAGATACACAATCATCTTCACAGAAATCAGTGATATAATTAAGAAATACCAGGCATTATTCCAAAAAACCACATTTTATCATTGTACAGATTTGCTTTTGTACAAAAAATTGCACTTTTTGTTTGTCGACTCCCCAAATATAGATATATTAACTCTTAGACAAGTTCCAACAAAAACTGCAAAAGATTAAATTAAAGGAAACTGAAATTCTGATGTCCTGGATATTTTCCATCTAGCATGCTGGCTTTCTTCCATATGGTCTAGGTTTTTTTCTGGATCCTGTTGATACAAGTTTCTATTGTTTTTATATTTGGAATAATTCAGCTTTGTATTTAAACTTACAATATAAACCTTACACCTTTTCAAATAAACTATAAAAACACCTACAGAAATCTTAACAAGCAAAATCATATGTCCTCTGGGAAAAATCAGGCTGTCACAGGACAACAATACCCACAGTGATTTTATAGTTTATAATGTCAGAAATGATGATTAGAATTAATAAAGCACACAGAATATTTCTAATCAATCATAATTTCTATTGTGCTGCACCGTTGAGTTTTTAGCTCACCTGACCAAAGGCCATGTGACTTTTGTCATCATTTGGCATCCATTGTCTGTCTGTAAACTTTTACATTTTCATCTTCTCCTCTGAAACCGCTGGGGCAAATGAAACCAAACCTTACAGGAAGCATTTATGGAAGGTTCTTAACAAACCTTTCTCGTTTTATCTAGATTAGATAAAAACATGGCTGCTATGGACAATTCTTGTTTCTGATTAGTTGATACATTAAAGATTTTCTCATCTGATACCACTTGGCCAAATGGATTAATATTTGATTTGAAGCATCTATGGAAAGTTCTTTATATAAGTTATTTAATTCTGAGTGATTTTGTTTAGGTAGCTGCTGCTCCATGGTGGGTACCTGTAGATGGATCAGATTGGAGACACCCAGAAGGACCAGACTCTACTATTGAAAATCGGTAATTTTGTAATTACTTAAATGTTTTAAATCATGGAGATGGGTCAACCAATAGGGATAAGACATCATATGAGGTCTTCAATCTTTTGTTGCATGGATTTTCTAAATACTGTCTTAATGTTACATATAAAATAATTCAGATTTTTTTTTATGTACAGCTAATGTTGAAGACAGAACCTTTTTTAAAATAAATTAAAATTTCCCCAGAAAAAAATTCAAATTAATCTTAATAAAAAGTTTTTGATTAGTTTTAGCTCACCTGGTGAAAGGCCAGGTGAGCTTTTGTCATCACTTGGTGTCCTTCGTCCGTCTGTTAACTTTTACATTTTCATCTTCTTCTCTGAAACCTTATGGCCAAATGGAACCAAAATTTACAGAAGCATCTTTGGAAGGTCCTTGGCAAATTTTCTGTGTTTCGTCCTGATTGGTTAAAAAACATGGCCGCCATGGAGGATTCTTGTTTCTGATTGGCTGATACATTTAAAAAACTTCTCCTCTGAAACTGCTTGGCCAAATAGATCAATATTTGATGTGAAGCATCTATGTAACGTCCTTTATGAATTTTCTCATTTCATCTTGATGAGACAAAAACATGGCTGCGACAGAGGATTCTTGTTTCTGATTGCCTGATACATTAAAGTCTTCTCCTCTGAAACCGCTTGGCCAAATGGATTAATTTTGGTACGGAGCATCTGTGGACGGTCATTTATGAAGTTTCTTTATTTTGTCCTTATCAGAAATTTAATGGCTTCTCTTGAGGGTTCTTGTTTCTGATTGGCTGATACAAGGAAATATCCTCCTCTGAAGCCACTTGGCCAAATGGATTAATATTTGGTACTGAGCATCTGTGGAAGGTCCTTTATAAAGTTTCCTCATTTTGTCTTGATCGAACAAAAAACGTGGCCACCATGGAGGATTCTTGTTTCTGATTGGCTGATACATTAGAAAATCTTACACTCTGCAATGGCTTGGCCAAATGGATTAGTATTTGATATGGAGCATCTATGGAAGGTCCTTTATCAAATTTCCTCATTTTGTCCTGATTGGAAACTTATGGAAGGTCCTTTATCAAATATCCTCATTTTGTCCTGATTGGAAACTAAACATGACCAGCACAAAAAATTCTTGTTTCGAATTCGAGTTCAGTAAAACTTAAACAGAATGATTGTTTCAAAAAAACAAATGTCTGAGCAACACCTTCCACCAAACAAACATAATCAGCTGTTACCAATAATAGAAAAATCATTAAAAAAACCTTTAAAATCACAATTGTAACCAAACTGTTAAAATAACTTGAACACTGTGATCTTTTAAAACATTTCTTTCTGCCAACTAAGATGAACACTATGGCAGAACCTTGTTCAGTTTACCACCTTTTGGATTATTTTCTTATTTTCTTTCAATCTAAAAGCATTTTGCCAGTGGGAAATAACCTATTGTGGACTGGGTCTTAGATGACCCTCTTTCTGTATAATGTCTGACATTTCTGACTGGCATATTGAAACTTTAGTTGCTCATTTATTCAAGAAAGAATAAAAAATCACATAAAGATCTTCTAGTTTAAAACTACTTACTGAGATGTAGCCTGTTTCTCAGAATTTTGTCTAATAGATGTTTTAGCCAGACAGGATAGCTTTAACATTTAAAATTAGTTTCAAACAGAATTCTTTGGAATATTGCTTAAAACTTTCTTGTCCAAAAACACTTGCTAAGTTGGATTCCGACTTGGATGAAATAGTCATTGCATGGACCTCCTTTAGAATTTTATTTGATATTCTACATGCCAAGTATTATGATTATATAATCTCAGCTGTCAGGTTTCCACCAAAGAATATCAAGGACTTCAAGATTTTTTCCCACTGCCTCCTCATTTAAACGTAGTAAAACCAGTGATAAATTTGCTGAAATCACCTTGACTTAATTGAAGCTCAAAAAACAATTCAATATATCTAGCTTCTGTTTCATAAACATCTCTAATTGAGGATTTCCTCACCTTCAATTTCAACTCAACAATTGACCATTTATAAATAGTCTCACAATTCACAGCTTAATCTCACATGAGCATGTATAATACTACGTGTGTTTATTTTTACTTTAAGTATGGACCATCCTGTTATACATGTGTCATGGAATGATGCTGTAGAGTTCTGTAAATGGGCAGGAAAAAGGCTACCTACAGAGGCTGAATGGGAGTATGCATGCAGAGGATTTAAAGATGACAGTTAACTCTATAAGACAATCATATAAATATTATGAATAAAAATAAATTAACCATTACTTAAGTATCCATTCCAAATTTCTAATCTAGATCTAATTAACAAGAAGGGACTAAACATTTTTAGGGAGGAAGGACTTTGCGTTCCGAAAACCCTACACAAAGTTCATTTTTGTCTCGCCTAAAACTTTTAATCCCGGAAGCAAGACATAGGTGTTCTCCCAGACGGGGGCAGCTTCGTAAACTTTTTTGTAATCTTTTTATATCTCTGAAACTTTTTTTACATTCAAGTCCATTTCTCAACAACTGTTATACCCAGACCCAGCTTATTTGGTCTGTAGTTAGATCTTGGTAATGCATGCCAGTCTGCTATATGTCATCTGACCTTGACCTCATTTTCATAGTTGAGTGACTTTGTAATTTTTAATACTCAAATCCATTTCTTAACTGTCATACCTACCCCACCATATTTTGTTTATGGGTACTTGCCAGTTTTCTATATGCCATTTGACCTTTACCTGATTTTCATTGATGAATAACTTTGTAAATTTTGCGACAAGTTTCCACATTCAAGTACATTTCTCAACAACTGTTATACATAGATTCACCATATTTGATCTGAGCTTGACCTTTGTGAGTACTTGTCAGTCTGCAATATATCATCTGACCCTGACCTCATTTTCATGTTTTAGTGACTGTACATTTTTCTCACATGTTCACAGAAATTAACATGATAATGAATTATCCAATTTGTTATAATATAGAGCAAAATGTGTCTTATTGACCTGATTGACAGTTCAACTTTTTTGTTTTGCCTCAGTCCACATTTGTTTGTCAGAAATTCAATTTGCAGGTGAGACATTTCTGTGTCCAAACTTGTTTTTATCAGTTCTTTATCTATTTCACAGGTTGTGCAGAATTTCCGAGACCAAGCAAGATTTTTAGTAGAAGCAATGAAAGGTAAAATAAAGCAACAGATAGTTATCTTTAATTTGTCTGGCATGAACAGCTATGTTTGCAGGGCTTGACCTAAGAATTTTAAAATCATTTGCCCAAGGGGCAATGTGAGGGGAATTTTTACTTTCTGGAAGCTAATATTTTCTAATATAAGTATATATTATACAAGTTGAAACTGTGAAGGGTAGTTGCAGATATTATTATGCTCTAGGCTTGATCATTATTTGATCTTGTAATATTTTTTTACCGCTGTGTTTGCCAGTTCTTAATAGAGGATGGCAGTCTCGGCCAAAGTGAACCACATTCAAGGTCAATTTTATATCAGCAAATCAAGTTTGGAAAAAGTAGTTCATCAAGCAAGTAAATATTACCTCAACATACTATTTTGGCAAATGGAATTCATTCTTAACTCTTTTTGGGTGAGTTGACAGGAAATTTTTTAGGTCTAGTACAAAATCGCATAATATTGTAGAATTGTTAATGAAAAGCTAAACACCCTAAGTTCAAATGGCCAATAAATTCACATCTATCAGTTAATGTCTGACCTTCAACAACAAAGAAGAATCAACACCGTATTTTTATACTTTTGTGTAACAGTGTGGCTCAGACAAAACTTTAATTTTTGCAGTTTGATTGATGTTTGCTTTGTTAAAATATTTATTTCAAATAAAGTGAACTGGAAAAATTAAATAGGACTGAAAAGAAGTGGTATTAGTTAATGATATTAGGGGTGTATCTTGTGTTCTGGAGAAAGCACCAAAATCAAGTTTAAAAATACTTTCCATTTGTTGCAACCAAGTTCAGAGAGTGGTATAAAGTACAAAAATATTTATCTGCATAGATTTCATAAATCTACAATCTGATTTTCATACATTAATATTAATCAAGCCTAACAGCACTTTAATATATTTCAGATGAGAATTCCCAGCAGTACAAAATTCTACTAAAGGAAATGAGCTGAGATTCTTAGCAGCAAGATAATGGTGTCAATAAGTATAATGAAGACAATGACTTCAAGCTTCTATGAGATCATGATCATTCAAAGTCTCAAAAATGCTTCATTACCATGACTACAACATGTCTGTGTGTTTATGTTGGCAGCAGAGTTGTTTGTTATTATTTGTTATTTTTTGGTAATGAGGCAACACTAACAGTATATGTTGCACAACTGTTTAGCACAGAACACTGATATTGACAGAAAATGTGTCACATTGACAAATTTATAGATTTGTCAATCATTATTTACAAAACTCAAGGTATTCACAGCCTTTTCACTCAATTTGTCATGTGACTGTACATAATGTATAAAATTAAAGGCAGAATCTGTAGATGTCAATAGATCATGTAAAAAAAAGAAAAAAAATCTTTTTTTTTGCATATATATGTTAATAAATTCCCTGTAGAATGTAATATTCATTCACATTCTCTCTATTTCTTGTATTCTTGCTATTTCTTGTATTCTTTCTTTGTCTTATTGTTTAGTTTTAGATTTTATAAAAGCTAAGATTTGTAAATGGTCTTTCTTGCTAAAATCAGCCATTTTATACTTAATGTTAAAGTATAAACCCAGGAAGATGTAAAGTTGTTACAACATTGCGGTTATTTACTTGATTGCTGAGAAAGTAAATAGATTAAATTTAGTAACAATGGATGTTTTTAACATATCACTTCTTACAGTCAAAACAGATAAACTTAAGGATTGTCTCCCTTTGGCTAGATTTTTTTTAATACTTGTTTTGGTGTTAGATAAGTGTAAATCAGGACACATGGTGTGTTTGGTAAAATATTCAAAGTATATAAAAGATGTTTTAGTTGTGTTGTGGTAAGTTGTTAGTAAAATATCTTATTAATTTTGTGGTAATGTAATATGCCTGTGTTTTGAACCTTTCTTAAATGTATCTTTAAGATATATCGCAAAGTTGTAACAACTAAATCTTTTTGCTGGGAAATACTTTTTTTTTTAAATATGTACATGTAATTCTTATTTGTTCTGTTTGTGTTATGCAATTGTGTTCATGTAAAGGAAATATGAAAATTACAGGAAATCTCTCTATATATTTTTGGAAACAGTGAATATCCAATTAATGGACATGTTAATTTATGGCCTTTCAATATAAATATATGTTAGTATAGGAAGATAAATGATATTTGTGGACACACATCAGTTTGGGATCATTAGTGCTTCTCAATTCTTATCCGATTTTTATGTTTCTTGACAAGTTTTTTTATTTTTTATCAACCTGTGTGCAATCATTATCAAGGATATGTGGAGTTTATCCGACTTTGATGACATCAATTTTCAGACAAATATTTTAACCTAATACCACAAAATCACTCAATTTAACATGATTAAAGAATTAAAGAAACAAAATCTTACATTGTTAACACATTAATAATGATGTTTTCTACAAGTTTGAAAGTGCAACAGACCTTGAACATGTAAGAGTCAGTTGTTGAAAAAAGGATTATCAACAGCTAATTATGTAAGATCCTTTTTTATCTACTATTGTGTGCCTCAAAAAATATGAAAGATTTTGAAACTTCATTTCTACCCACATTGAAGAGATTGTTTAACAATTTGTCTACAATGTGAGTACTATCATATGTATGTAAGTTTCTTTGCCAAAAAAAAATCATCAAATTGGAAATGTGCTGCCACCACAAGAAAGTACAACAGAAAAACAGATTGGAAATTGTAACCTTTAGGTTGACTGCCTAAAAATGTGATTTCCTAATTGACTGACATGTTTATGTGAACTTTTTTGTAATAAAGTTTTTAATGTAAATTTTATATGTTTTATGATGAAAGCCTTTACAAACTTCATTTGTCTTGATTTGTTTGTTTTATTTGTCTTACTCTGAACAATATTACGTTTGGAAGTGTTCAGTTTTAGCTCGCCTGGCCCTAAGTGCCATGTGAGCTTTTGTCATCACTTAGCATCTGTCAACAATGTTATCTGTTTACCTTTTACATTTTGATCTTTTTCTCTGAAACCACTGAAGAGTTTTAAAGCAAACTTTGCAGAAAATGTTTTGAAAAGACAGATTTGTGAATTTGATGGAACATGGCTGCCAGAGCTGATTATGTGTTCTGATTGATCCAAATTTAAAAAATCTTAACCCCTAGGCTGATTGAATTGTGGCTTCTCAGGAATGATTGTTAGGTGGTGCTGTACTAAACTTGTGAACTTTTCCCGATTGAAAATTCAAGATGGCTGCCATGACACAACTTAGTTTAACAATGGACCCTGTCGGAATTTCACATTTTTGCTTTCATTAATGAAATCACTGAACAGATTTTAACCTTAGTTAAAATGGTCAAAATTTTAAAATATTTTTTGGCAGAAACTGCTAGGCTGATTGAATTTTGACAGGAATGATTGTTAGGTAGTGCTGTACTTAGCTTATAAATGGTTTGCCAAGCAGAAATTCACATTGACCCATGAGGGCTTTAGATTTTGATTGGACCCTATGATGGGCTTAGTTTTTCATAGTCATAGAACCCTTTGAAAATTGATGATCAGATCACATAAATGTAAGATAGATATGGTCCTTCACCAGATGTATGTTTTTGGTACAGACTAGAAATTCAACATGGCTGCCAGAGCAAAATATGTGCTCAGATTTGCTCTTTTTTTAAATCATAAACCCCTTTGTGGATTGAACTGTGACAGCAAAAATGATAGTTAAAATGTAATTTGTCAGCACTTAACTTGTGAATCCTTTGCCTATTGAAAATTCAGTGTGGCCACCATGATGCAACTTAGACATTGTACCCTATGCCTGGTATTAAAATTTCATGTTTTTACTTTTCTGAATTCAGTGAACAGTATTCAACCAGACTTGGCAGAAATTGCAGGCTGATGGTCCTTACCAGATTTGGAAGAGGATAAAAAAAATTCAACATGGCCACCAGGGCAAATAATGAAATCTGATTGGTCCAAATTTTGAAAATCTTCTTGCCAAATTGCATTATTCATGTCATTAATTTACAAGCATGATTGTAATGTAGTCCTGTATTTTTGATTGTTTGCAGATCAGAATTTCTAGATGGCTAGTATAATTTGGCTTAAAAAGTTACATAGATTCATGATCATACACAGTTAGCAACGAATAGCCCCCTTTTGCCAGATGACTCAAAGGGTACCACTGACCTTGGCCATGCAAACCTTAGCATTGCTTCCTTTTTTAGCTTATCTTGCCAAAGGAAATGCTAGCCTTTGCAATCTTTTCACATTCTTGACATCCATTTTGATAACTTCAACATTTTAATCTACACTGGAATGGCTAGGCTTATTGGAACTATAATGTTTCGCCTGAGATAAAATCATGAAAGCGAGACATAGGTATTACATTCTAGTGGTGGACTAGGACTGCTTTTTAATAGTTCAGTTATCAAATAGGTGACTAATCACCTGACATTTGTCCTTGACCAAATTGCACAGTTCAATGACTTAATCAATCTCAGGGTCAAGTTTTCCTGCTTAGATCTACTTCTCAATATCAATATATCGTAGAGGAACAAAACTGGTTATGGATATAAATTTTATTATTTTTATATTTCCCAGCTCATACAATTTTCAAGAGCATGTGTCAAATACAGCTATTTTCTAGACATCTGGATCGTTGACACAGAAACTACTCGGACAGGGATATGTTGCTCCTCGGTCAAAGTCATCACTCCAGAAATTTTACTGTTGACACCACAATTTTGTCCGCTGGTAAGGAATATCCTTTTCACAGATGAAGACAGACCTCTTCCTGCGAAGACTAAACCAAAAAAAAAACAAGCTGTTCAGTTTCTCGGCCTGGACGATGTTATCCCATGGAACCTTCCTCTTTACCCTGAAATGACCCGATTGAAAAATAGACAATGTGGCGGGTGTCTTTAAAGAGGCAGGAACTGCTTATCCTTCTGGCCATACTGAGTTCACCACCAGTTTTTTTGTGGGGTTCTGCATTGTTTATATTTGTATGTTTGTTTTTAGATTTGTGTGTATATAGAAACTATCTAAAGACAAAATATAGACAGAACAGAACTTATGCTTGACTGACATGTATTCCTAATAATGTATAGGCATACATAATAATGTTGATCTACAATGTATCATGTATAGTTACTGAGAAATGGATCTAATGAAAAGCTCTTAATCGTTCGCAAAAAATTGTGTATGCATAAAATAATATAGCGCTTACCTGAATATTATCAAAAATGTACATGTAACAAAACATTAAACACAAAGACATACCTATGACCACAATTCCTGACTTGGGCCAGGCACATGAGACATGTGGTGAGGTTAAACTATTTTAATGAGTACTCAACCATTCCGAAACAAGTGGTCAAAGGAAAAAAATCAAAACAAAAGCAGTAACCAACGAACTATTTAACTCAAACAGAAAGTCACCCAATCTGAATAGTGAGTACCTTAATTACATTAATTGTACTAAACAAAAATACATGCAAAAAGAAAATACATCTCTAATGAATGCTCCCAGTTACTGAAAGCAAGCTCAGGATGAGATTCCTGATGATAAAACATCAAGTCTCTGAAAACCAGATTTCATCAAACACAGTATGTCTGACAATTTGATACTGTGTTGTCAATAAACGTGAAGAAAAACAAGATGGATGCAATGCCAAATTTCTAATTTTTGTGTAAGGATGCGGTTAGTTTATTAATATCTGTACTAACAAAAACCAGTTTTAATGTCTTGACTACAACATCAACTACAATTGCATTTAAACTATATAAACAAAATTGCTATTTTTACATTCCATGTGTATGGTCTTTGACTAGGCAATAGTCAGTGTAGAGAACAACAATCTTGCTATTATCCAATCTCCGAAACAGAGTCTCCTAGCTTACAGTAAAACCTCCAGTCGTCGACTCTGCCATACGTGATTACGCCATTTTGTGAGCTTCCTCTCATGGCGGTCATACCTGCTTGTGACGCAATAA
>JARWCS010248032.1:0-13438 GCA_034783895.1 Geukensia demissa
GTTCGGGTTAGGACACAGTGTCCAAGTTCTGTAAAAATTGTCATTAATGTTTATATGAGACATTTCCTTGGTTATCTGTCCCTTCAGTTGAATTGTTGGCTTTTCCTGCAGTTAATAATAATACAGTTAATATAATATTTAAAAATATAACACTTCGATACTAAAAATTCCGATACTGAATTAACCCTACCTTCGGATTTTGGCAATTATTTTGATTTCACGGTATTTACTTGAGATAACTCCAGGGGGTCATGAAGAATCGCACAAATGTTTACTGTTTACATATGATACACGATTCAATAAGACATGCATTGATAAACGAAAATATAAATAAATTGAACTTATGCTTTAGTAAACCGTTTCACGTGAACACCGCATTTTGAAAAATATTTACTTTAAAAATATATGCGAAAATGAAGTGTGTAAAATATTTCTCCACATTGTTTTATTTAATTGGCCCACATTATAAATGGAGAAAATTAATGAATAAATTAAAAGGTCCCAAAAAGTGGACCCCCTTTTCCAAAATTCTGGATCCGTTTCTGAGTACAGCGTGTTGCGCAGCATATTAAATTAAGATGTATAAACAATTGTTAAGTAAATAATGATCCAAGGAACCTCACTATAAAGTATCGTACAGTGGTTCTCGTTCTAAAACTAGGAACTTTAAGCTGCAAAATAGAATCTTAAAATATTCAAATTATAAGTAATGTAGTTACTTATATGATTCTTTATCGGAATGGATTCTTTTTCTTTGTACTCTGGCAATGGCGCCTGTTTTTATACGATGTGCTACACGTGTAATGAAAGTCGCAGGAAGTATCACGTTACAAGAAGCATTTGTTTAATAATCTAGATAAGGATAAGTGATCCGAATGTGGTCACATAATAGGTTCTTTTTGTATATGATTATAATTTAAGTGGGATTAT
This sequence comes from Geukensia demissa, assembly GCA_034783895.1. Taxonomy (NCBI): domain Eukaryota; kingdom Metazoa; phylum Mollusca; class Bivalvia; order Mytilida; family Mytilidae; genus Geukensia; species Geukensia demissa. The sequence continues at coordinate 931 of JARWCS010248032.1, forward strand.
AAGTAATAAAAATAAGATGAACACTTACATGCATCCCAGCGCATTTGTTAAAAATGCATTTGATTAACATGGCATAATTACAAAAAAAGTATCTAACATATTTATTTTTTAATAATAAACAAATATTTAAATAAATAAATACATAAACAACATAAACAACAACTACAACATATTAGTATATTTAAATATATTTAAAATAAAAACATTTGAACAAATCGTATCATCATAAAAAACAACGTAATGCCTATGTTGAACCAACAATATGTAAATGTAAATTGGAATTCAGTCAAATTCCAACGTTGGTCCGCCGGATAAAAAACCAACCATGGAAATACCTACTATGAAACAACGTTGGCCCAACCAACGACGCCCAACCGTTGGTTTACAAACGTTGAACCAACGTTGTAAAATCAACCACGACCATCTACCAACCGTGCTAACTGCACGCGAACGTTGGCTCAACGTAAGCTTGCTAACTGGGTATACGATACGGAGACGTGAATAATGAAAAATATCTAATAGTAATAATCCGTGAAGGTTAATAAAAAAAACCCATCCTAATTAAGTGAATCGATGGACTTATCACTTAAAAAAGAAACATTTCGAACTCATTTTTATGTACACTTACGCGTCTCAAATAAATGCCACCGATTCCACGTGGAATCAAATTTTCCAGCTGAGTTAACATCGTTCAACTTCCACGCAAATGGAAATATCGCTATGCTCTCAATCCACCCTTGCATTCAGTGCTTTTTACGTCTGGATGTAAAGATATACTCATGTATAAGTTTTCATACATCGAAGCGTCACTGCAACGGATATAGAACATTGTTGAGCATTGTTTAAAGCAAGCCTGCGACATCACAACTAAAATGCGTCATTTTTAAAACCTTACATGTTACATTTAAGTATGCAGTTCGCATTAAGTCCATTTGATAGGGTAAATGCTAATATTCTCTGTCTTTTTGTTTTTCCCTTTGATTTTTGTTTATATAAGGAACAACAAACTTTTAAATGTAGATAATTCAAAAGGTTACATAAAAAATATTGAAGATAGCTAACTTATCTTTCCTTCGAGTATCTTCGAAATAAAACTAAAAATAAAATAAGTTAATTGCAATGACATTGATTAAGGAAGCTGAAACTTATATTTCACAGTTAAACACCTAATTTTTGGCTCAAATGATATTGTAACGTTGCAAAAAATATAATTGGTCGACAAATAGTGGAGAGGTCATTTTTTGGAAATGTACCGCAAAATTTTCTCCAGCTCCGAAAGTTTGATCAAAAAGTGTATTACATCTTATGTTTACGGGATATTTGGGTGTGCCAGTGGTAATCAAAAGAAAAATATATGTTCCGAAAATGTCCAATTATCATGGTCATTCTTACTAGTCCGTGGCTAGGTAGGTCTACCGTGTACCCCCCTCACCTCCGGAATTATCCTCACCAACCTTTTTTATTCGTATTTATACCCTTTTTTAGATTTTAAATGTTACCAAACATATTTTGGGATGGTTTAAGGTTTTACTGTGTATTTTGTACCCCACCACGTTATGTTTGCCTATTTTCGTTTCACAGGTAATTGAATGTTTCATTTTATGACATATTAACATACATTAAACCATACAAATAAGGTACTGATGGAAGGATAAATGTATGAGTTTTCAAACAATGCCTTCGTAAATTTTATTGACTATCAGAAAAGTTATACAAAATATTCTATTAAATTTCCGGAAAACTCGATTTTGTTGCCTTTCAAATATTATACTGAAGTTTGTATGAAACTTTGATTAAAATATTTTTATCTAATTCAATCAAATATAGAAGTTTGTTACATTTAATAACCACTGTGTTGTTTATTTTTGATATCAAAAAGCATGAAAAACCAGGATTTTAAAAAATTCAGATTTTTTTTTAGTTTTTTTTTTTTTTTCTATTTTTGTAATGAATTAAGTAGTTGTTTTTAGACTATAAACTTGGTTTATTTGAACAGTACTATATGTAAGATGCAAAATAAGCTCTAATAAGAATAAGAAATATTTGCTAAAAAATTTGTTCCACTCCAAAATTTATGATAATTGTACCCCTACCCCTAGGGAATTTAATCATATCTATTCAAATAGCAGTAACATATATCAAAGAACCTCTAATTTATGTCTTTAAATAGTGCCAATTGCTAGAAAATGATTATATGAATTAAAATATGTGTGTTAACAGGTATAATAGTCCGGATATCTTCTTCGTTTTTCGAAAAATGGGTGATTAATAAAATGTAGATTTTTTTACATGCTACACAAGTTCATTTTCCTCAACTTTTCAGTAATTCTATTGCCCATGGTACTATTAGTATTGCATAAATGCATTCAGAAATGATGTTTGATGAATTATATTTACTTTTTATTGTTTCAAAATGAATTAAGTGACAAATATTGCCAGTTTGTAAAGAAAATATTTCAGCCTTTTGACTACAAATCCAAGGGGCATAAAACATAATACTGAACTTATTTTGAGTTAGTTCATCTGTTTCTTTATCTGTTTTCAGCTATTTGATATTAACAACTCATATTTATTTTCAAGAAATTTCGTTTTACTAAGTGTATGAATAATTCTTGCAAATTTTCATTTTGTGCTATTTTGAGCGCTATTGACATGTACAAAATATGCCAGTGAAATTTTACATTTAAATTATTGGTAATTTTAATAATTCAATGTACTGTTTATCCAATAAGTACCTAACTTTGATATTCTTGTAAATATATGGGAAATAAAAGCTAAAAGAACTTGCCCTTACCCTTCCTCAATTCAATGAATATAATAATTTGTATGAGATTTTTTTGGAATTTTGGCACTCATTCTGCTGACAAGGTTGGTTTGTAACTTGAAAAATTATGTAAACTTACATTCTTGGGATCTCCATCAATATTTTTCTAATGTCTATCAAATGTTATAATATTCTGTAAAATGGAAGTTTTTTAGCTGTTCAGATGTCAAATTCTCAGCTTTATTTAAAAAAAAACAGTTAATTTCACCAGTGTTAGCTCTCCTTCTTTGAGCATTTTATAGCTTTAAATTAATAGTTGTATCTGAAAAACACACAATAGGTCGTAAATAGTTTTTTATAAAAGGTTTATATGCCGTTTCAACTGCATATTCACCCATACCCCAAGCTGATTTAAAGGAAAATCAGACTACAATAAATGTTAGACCAAATAAAGCAAATCGCTGCAGCCCTGAAATTGCTTACAAAATAATAAGATAGTGATTTATCACCAGAATGACTTGTTTTAAAATAGATTTCGTCGCATATCCACCATATTCTGTGAAAAATTGTTGATTAATCGTTGACAGATTTTCCAGACTGTTATTTTTATTTTTCATTGTCTGGTTGTTAAGCAGTTCTTATGTCTGTATTGAGTTTCCATTTAAAGTCATAAAAAATGGTGAGGATGAGACCTGGGGGTGCACGGTAGACCTACCTAGCCCACCGCCTAACAATAAAGGTCTCAAATAAAAAGCATTTCAAAATGGTTCTCTTTAAAAACAGTATTTTAAGAATAACTTTGACTTCATAGTCAACACTTAATCAAAACTTAATATTTCAATATGTTGTTTCATTTTTGTCTTACATGTTGTTGATAATTTTCATCTTGTTTTCTTGCAGTTATTTAACAACACGTTTTGTAGTGGAATTTTATGATAATTTTTTATAACACCAAATCCCTTTCTAAAAATCATTACTATTACTGTCAATATTTGTTATGAAGATGATCAATTGTGCGATAAAAGTCTACCTTGTTTGAGAGATTTTAAATTTGATGGCACTAAACTATCTATGCTCCTCTTAAATGTTGCAATTAGCAATATAAAGATAGTGACTAAATAGTGTTTCATGTACGTATAAAGGTTACAAATATTCTATAACGTTAAGAACAGTCCGCTAAGCTTTCTCACTATAGAATAGCCTGCCAGTTGAAGCATTTTCAATCCATCAATAAATCAATCTTTCGTTAAAATTGCTGTGATCAAAATTGGTATCTATAGAAAGAAGATGACCTACGATGTTTAAGATTTTTAGAATTGATAATTGATCAATAAAGTCAAATAACACCATGAAGATAACATATAGTAATTCATCAACGCAAAACCCCCAAATACGGCAATACTATTTTGAAAAATTAAATATAAGGTGGCTGTGCAAGACAACCGGAATTCAACATAGCAATTCGGTGACCAATGCAATATGAAAAAACAATACGTGTAGCTAAAGAATCTAAACTGCAATATAAATTGACAATATAACATGTGGATAAAAATGTACCAAAACTTTAAAAGTCTTTATTGAAATATATTTCTTAAAATGCAGGTTTAATAATGTTGAAAACATATTGTGAACTTTTCTTTCAGCAAACATGTTTTGCGAAATAACCTTTTATCAGTAGCATTAGAACCAAAACACAGAGGACAACGTTGTGTTCCATGTTCACATATGAAAATAAAATAGTAGCATTTACCTTATTTATACGAAATAATTTTTATGTAATTTAAATTAGTTATTTATGAAAAAATATTCATTTATAATCATTGACGGTTTCATAGCTAAGGAGGTACCATTTAGCAGTACAAATATGTGTATGTGATAAATTTTCCAGTCTATACGAAGAGAAAATCGACAAAAAATTTTCAGCTGGATGCGTTAGTGTATTCTTTAGAAACGTTGAAAATAAGAAGACAGTCGGCGCCGACATGATCAAGGTTCTAAGTTAATTGTGTGATTGTTCAAAATATTTTTATTTTGAATTTTTAATCAAAGTCTGAGAGATGTTAAAGATAATAAAACTGATTTATTCCGCTTTGAACAGTTTTCACAAAAAAAAATAAAGTACATCTGTAGTTTAACAGATATTTTAGTTCAGAAATAATTATCAATAGTTTTGTCAGTACAATGCAAATGATGAAAATATTTGCGATTAGAGAAAGTAATTCTGCTTCCTTGGGATTTTGGCAAATTTTGTCTTCTATTAACCGGATAAAATTTAACAAATATTTGACACGATAATATTTATTATTAGTCATGTCAGAACTAGAATACTACGAATATGTCTTCGTCCACCGGAAGTGTTACATGTATATAACAGATTTATGTATTTTCTAAGGATTAAAAACATAAATTTACAATTTGTAAATATTTGACAGCATCTAGCAGACGATATTTTTGGTAAAAATGAAAGATGTCTAACAAAAAATCAATAACAAAAAAGCATAAAAACTTTTTATGTTTCTAAAGAGAGGGAACTTAATGGAGAAATCAACAAAAAAGGGTAACCCATTGGTTGGATTGAAGATGCAAAAGAACATTTAGTTGCAATAAGTGACGAAAAATCTCGAATATACTTTTAAATGTTATCGTAAGGAAGTCCAGCCAAAGGTGAAATTCGGCTTCGACCACGGATTGAAAGGGATTCAGGAGATAAAACAACAACAGTTACTGTTTTTTCAACGCAAGCTGAAGAAGGGTGAAATTCACAAACATTTGATGAACATTTTTATCAGATGTGTAAAAAGAACAAGTCTGTTTTCGGAAATGAAGAGCAACTGTTTAAAGACAGATTTATTGAGGAAATATGGGACCCAAATTTAAAACGTGAAGTTCGGTGGTATAGTTGAGGTGAGTAATAAATTATGTTACATATAAATTAGAAATATCAATTTAGATATTTCTATATATTTTAATTATGTGTCTCTTAAGTGCAATTATCAATTTTATAAATATTTTTTACAAAACATTCACTGCTGAAAGTGAAGCCAAATTCATTACAGTCAGTCGTATTTGCAGTAATCAACAGTGTTGTAATGCAAATGATGAAAATGAATGCAACTACAGAAAGTAATACAACGTCTGCTATTTCCTTGAATAATAGCCAAATTTTGTCTACTATTAAACGGATACAACTTAAATGAACATGAAACATTGATGTGGGTTAAAGGCTTTGTCATTCGTATATCAAATATCTAAAAAATATATTCCATGAATCGCGTTACCACTGGTTTGAAAAAGGACAATAACCAGAATTTTTCAGCCAGCCTTGTGATAAAGTCGAAGAAAAGGTAAAAATAATATATAAAACGAATAATTGTTCATATATTTGCAAATTGGAGCAATCTTTAAATTGAAGGCTTTATTATACATTCAGTTGATTATTTGAAATGATACCATTTTGTGAAGCAACATCTTATTTCTACAGCAACAAATATGGCTTAATATTCTCGGTGCTACGGCATTTTGAAGCGTAAAAAAGTGATGGCAAAAAAGATTTTGTCTCATAACTTAATTTACTTTTATGCAGATTGAATGTTATGTTGTCGGGATGATCAGTGGATGCTCCCCTGAAAGATGGAATCAATATGGATCAGACGTTCAACTTTGCTAGCAAAGCCAATATAGATAAACACTGGACCAAATTGGAAGTTATATCTTTGGCTATTTTACAAGAAGTGAAATTGTTACATCAGATACGTTACGGGGTTTATAGCATGACTGAAAATGGTAATTGACCCTTTATCGGAAATATTGTCTTTGAATGACATTCTTACGCTTTTTATGCTTATTTCAATTATATCAAAAGCAATCACCGAGATAAATGGTAAACAGCAACAAGGAACAACATAACAGGATCTTCAAATCAAGTAGCAATATCGAAATAGCTACTTACACCTTAACCAAGTTTTTGTATCTGAATGATATTTTTTTATGAATTTTTGCATTAGATCTGTGATGTATTTTGCTTAGACCTATGGAATTGTAAGCGCAAGATAGATGATGACAAGAGCATTCGAACGATTGTTATGTTGTTCATTATCTTATTTATTATTTGTCCCGTTGATAAATGTATATCTTCAGTTTTTTGTTTCACACAAGGTTGGTGTACTGGCATATGGTATGGACGTATTCTTGGTGCCTGCACTAATTACCTGTTTTCTAATATTCCGAACGTACCAGATGAAGGTAAATCCAAACAGCGCTTCCTTATCGGTGATAAATAGTCATTTTTCAATAGTAGTTTTCATAATTAGCTACAATCTGTTTGATAAAAGAAATATATGCAAAACATTTTTTTTTTAAAACTTAAATCAACAGCTTAACGACGAATTATGAAGTGAACAATCCAAAAAAACGTGGATGTGTCTTGTATATATTCCATACTCTTTCTTTTAAATTACAGTATATATTGTGTTTTTAGTGACATGCAGCATCTATTAATGAACTGGATCTCAACAATGTTTTTTATCTACTAAAATGACATTGTTACACATTTGACTGGCCTTTGTCCTTTTATATAAGCACTAGTTGTCACATAAATATAAATAGGAAGCGTCAGCACAGTTTTTTGTGAAGATATAGCCCGTGAGCAAAGTATCTGCGAATTAACGGGATCGTGGCGCACACCATCCAGTTCCTAAGCAGAATTTAACCATGTTTGTTTGCCCACTTTAATACAATAAGTAGGCATTTTTCATTTCTATCAGCTTGGTTTTTTTCAGATTACTTCTGCTAAAATTAAGTGAGGATTTGCAGCATTTTAATATTTGTATACTTTTTAAAGTTCAGATACATTTTTATCACCATGATGATTTCAAGAAGGATTTCAACAGTGCATAATTGTATTTTCATTGCTTCAATAAAACTTAAGTTTCCATGAGATTTTGTAATTGCTTGTTCATAACAAGAAAACAAAACCTTTGATACTCCATGTGCCGTTTTCATTTTCTTTTTCTTATATTTTTAATAAACAAACCAATGTTTGCCTTTCAAATGATCATCTACAGTCCTAGCTAAATTTGGGCGATTCAGAGCTTGTCACAAGGAAAGGAATTGCACCACTGTTTAAGACCATTGGTATTTTACAAGGACCTTTTCATCTTTATCAGCGTGTTGAAAATGTTGTGAGGTCTAGTTTGTAATTAAGATTAAGATATCTTTCTGTTCTCTTACACCATTTATATTAATTACTTTACTGTAGTTTCCAAGCATGTCTTGAGAACTCAGTTGAGAGTCATTCTGGATTTGATTAATATGGAATTATTCAGTAGATGTTTTAGACAAACTAAAGTTTGTCCAATTTCTTTTTCTTCAATAGAAATGTGATGATTTTCTACTTTGATATCAATTTAACCACGTAATCTCATTAAGAGAAATTTTTCATATATAAATTGGTCTTTCAAAATGTCTGGTTGTTCTTACGTCTTACGACCGATAGTTTGCAACTGCGCTCGTATCACTGAATATTTATTCGTATATTGTTATAAATCACAGTTTTTGGCAAAATTTTTTAAAAACTTCAAAGTACAAAAATACCAATGATGTGTAAATTGTTAGAATTTAGGTATGCTACATGTACATTTGAATGAGTAATCTGTCAACAGTATCATTAAACGAAGAAAGTCAAAGATCCACGATTTAGTGGACAAGTTTTATGTTATGACATCCAGAGTTTCCAAAATTGCACAAAATTTATCGCAAAGAACTAATCATAAATAAATATATTATTAGTAATGATCTTACTCCGTTTTTAGATGTGAATTTAAAAAATAATCAGGGTTGTTAATGCATTAAAATTTTTGTAAAAGTGATGATATTTTTTCCTATATTTAATTTCTTGATGGCGACGTGAATTGGCGCCTTCGTATAGTGTCTGACTCGCAACCTACATGTAAGCTTTTCAAGATTATTACAGACTTTAATATCCGCTACAAGGAATTAATCAAAAATACAGAGGCAAATGTAGATTTTTTGTACGACAAGATATCACATCCTACATTCTATGAAAACATAACATATAAAGCATATAAATTGAAAAGTTATCCATAAGATCTCTTTGCTCCGTTCAACAAACTTATCCGAAAAGGGTATAAGTTCAGATTATTATCAAGGGTTTAGAAAATCCTTCATGTTTATAATCATTGAGTATGGATGGTTTGCTTTTGGTTGTCTGTTTTTTGTTTGGATCCAAGCCTGCACAAGATTTCCATATTACATTCATGGATATAAAACTTTCGTCAGTTTATGGTAAATTTTGGAAGATTCAACCATGTTTTCTACGTGTTCTTTGGAAACTCACAGCTAAAAGGTATTTTTATTTCATGCCCAGGTCACATTTCCTGAAATATGTTTCAAAGTAGAAAGTAAAAAATCTATTTTTTTTTTACAAAAACAAACATTTTTTGTACAAAACAACATAATGTATATTTTTGGAAATTGAAAAACGAACAAAGTCTTTAAAAATAAGGCATAAGAAATAAAACATTTACAATTTAACTTGTTTTTGTAAAACCGATATTTGTTCAAATATCTTTTGAAATTGAAAGTAAAAGTTATTTTTAGGAATGATAGCTGTACAAAACATTATTGTCTAATACATGTTTTTATTTTTGTCAAAATTCAAAGAAATTTAATGGAGCAGACAGAAATCGTTAAGTCAGGAATTCGCAGATACCAAAGAGGCAGACAGAAATCGTTAAGTCGGAAGACAGACAATACCACGGCCAACAAAATGAAACGAAAGACAAACATAGAACACACAACACTACACTGAAAACTAAAGCTAGAATAACACGAACCCTACAAAAACCAGGGTGAGTCCGGAAGGGTAAGCAACTCCTGCTCCACTAGTGAACTGATTGATGACGGATTGGAAGCAAAGTTACACTTGATCAGTATCTTGGAAGGAGATTTTTTTAACTTGAATCCATCCAGGGTTCTTAATAAGAAGTTTAAAATTCAAAATGACAGACCACGGACGAAAAACTCACATGACCTTTTAAGGTCAAATGAGCTAAACGTAAATATTATCTGGAATCCTGGTAGTCAAATGTTCGTCGGGTCAATTATTTTAAATACCCCTGTAGACATCAGAATTGACCGAACAGACTTCATAATAAAAGTTTATCAATAATGAATAAATATGCGAATTTTAATGATATATGAACATTTCAAGGATTAGCCTATCACCGTAAATTTTAAGAATTAGCCTATCACCAGTAGCATTATAACCAAAACCTAGGAAGTCCTAGGTTTTGGTTCTAATGCTACTGATGATAGGCAGTATATAGTTCAAACTATATAGTTCGCTTGTCGACAGATGGGAGTGAATCCGAACACGGAGTTCGACAGATGGAGTGAATCCGACACGGAGAGGGTCTGCATTTTTCGGGTTAAAACTCATACATTTCATAATTTGATGACAACTTTAAAGCTTTCTGGTAAATTATTTCAGTTCCAAAATAAAGCAGCTGAATGAAAACCACAATATGTTATTTTTCTTTTATAATACAAGTTTATTTCAACGATCTTACTCAAGAAAAAAAATCTAGTTTCAACACCATTATTACTCCAATATTTTGACTCCAATACACTATTTTTTTTTTTAGAATTTTGCAAAAATAAGGAGTTCAAATTTATGTTAAAAAATAATAATAATATTCAATTATATATTATGTATCATAGATTTGTGAATATAGTCAAACTTGCTATTGTGGTCACCTCTTTTTGGCAGCCACTTGATTTTAGATGCCACTTTTTCTGTTCCCCTTTGCTTTAGTTTTTATCGTATATGAACTTTATTTAAGAGGCCACTTGTCTTAAATGGTCACTTTTTCCTCTTCCCAGAGATGACCTCTTAATACAGGTTTGAATGTAAATGTACATACTAAAGAATTTATCATTTTATATTTTCACTATAAGAACATGACATGCACTTTATTTTAATCATACAGTATTAAATGAAGTAGTGCGCAAAATATGTTTTCACTGAAAAACCATAAACATGATAAAAGGACCCCAAGAAGTGATTTGCATTCCAAATATGTAATGTTATTGTAGCAGAATATTGTATTTAGCAATACAATAACTTGAAAAAGTGATACCCCCCGAATTCATTAAGTGACACACTAATGATGACCCCCAATGTTAAATTTTGTTACATAAAGACATCTATGCAACCCTTGTAAAAAAACTTGCATGAGGAATTGCAAGGATCCAACTTTCCCCGAAAACAACATGTATTCGTAAAAATTTGTAATTGTTCCTCAGAACCTGGTGTCTTGCCTTCTCTTGCTATTGACAGGCCGTATCAATATGATTTGAGACTGTTAAATAATAAATGTAAAAATAAATGAAGTCTAATTAACTGAGAGTCCTTCAGTAAATTTACCAAAGCTGGAACTGCCACTTTTTAAAATCGTTATCCTGCATCTAATTGCACCTGGTATTCTGATTCCAATTTAATATGGTTGTCAGTATAGAAAAAAAAGGGGTGGTGTGGTAAAATTGTCCATGAAACAGCCATCCAAAAAGTATCAATCAGAAAATCAACAGGTTGTCCTAAGTTTTTTTTTATAATGAACACATGTCCACACCCTACGGCAGGCTGTAAAAGGCCCAAAAATGAAATGTGATGATATTTAAAAAATAACAACTAATAAATGCAAAACAAGTAACACTTTAACATAAAAACAACGACGTCTAATGGAATACAGGTTCCTGGTCTTGGGACAGGCACTAAAAGTAAATAGCGGGGCTAAACATGTTTTTGAGTACTGCAACCATTCGTCCTAACCTGGGACAGTGCTTTGACAAAACGACATTAAATCCAAACTTTAAATACCCTAAGCACATATATACTATAAAATGGACGAATTGACAGACGGACAGACAGACTAGCAGGTGGTCAATTGCAAGTGTAACACAATATGCCCCAATAATGAGTTGCAGTGGCATAATAAAAAACAATTTATGCTTAAAGAAAACAAAAAAAAATTAATGATTAAGTCCTTTCTTCCTAAACACCAAATCATCCACACCACCGTCATCTCGCTGCATCTTAAGAATTGTGTTATAACCTTTAGCCTCCATAAATCTCTGTAGTTGGTTGTTTCCGCCATGATGGAGGTATTCCACTGTCAGCATCTTTATGTTCAGTTTATCGAAAGGAATGGTTTTTAAGACATTTAATTCGTCCCCTTCGACATCTAAACTAAAGAAATCAATAGTGGTTCTGTTCAATGCCAACATAAATGAATAAAACGGAAAACATTCGACTTCAACTGGATCCGACTTTATATGTAATCGTTGAACCCAATCTTTCGCCTTTTGATCATGCATTATTCTTCCTCGATTGAAAGCCTTGTTGAAAGTGAGCTGAAAATAGCAAAAATAAAATAATTGCAAATGTTTCAATGAATAGACCGCATCAAATATGGAACTTGCAGCATTCTGTTTTAGTATTTCCTAAAAATACTTTCGAATGCTAGAACCCCCGAGGACGGTCGGTGTATAGAAATAGACAGTACGATTATTCCGCCTGCAGGTAAAACTCCTGCTACAGGGGCGTCCGTTGGTTGGGTGGGATGTATATATTCTCAACCAATATTCCTTATTATTATACCTCAGAACAATGTTTTTATAAAAGGCCTATTTTGATTGGTTAACTAGAACATGTGACCGCCAAGA
>JARWCS010248143.1:0-13438 GCA_034783895.1 Geukensia demissa
GATTTAGATGTAACTTTGTATGATTGTTTCTTAGGGTATCTGCACAAAGTTTAAATACAAGGCTGTTTGAGACAGGTAGTTATTACAGGCTTCAGGGAGCCTCTAGTTTCATAAAATACATAAAGCTTTCACAATGAGTGGGAATTGTATATGGCAGGTTATCAACTCACATTATTTTCAAAATAAATAATAATCAAGCTTCTGGCAAGTTTATTATTATTTTGAAATTAAATAACGAGAGTTGACAAGTGATATAAAGCTCCGATGAGTTGTTTAACCTGTTTCTCTTATGATTAATTTTATTTTCTATGGCCTATTTTTTGTTGTATTGTATGCACAAAGTAAACAAGGATCTTGCAGAGTCAGACAAATCTCATTATATACTTCAAATATCAGTTCAAGCAAGAAGCGGATAAAATACCTGAATCAGAAGAGAAAGTATATAATATATTTGGTTATCATTTAAAGATCTTGTTTTTACAGGCAGAGAAAGAATATCTTTATGTTTACCAACAGTACCAAGCTGGTCACATGAACAAAATCAACCTGTATAATGCACACAACGAATATATATTCCAATTACGGGCTTCCAACCGATGTATTGACCAATTTCAAGTGGCTATTCCACAGGTTCTAGAGGTATATACTTATATCTTGATTTGCAATTATGATATTTGGGAATGATATAAATATTAAAGCAGACAGTCTTCCAATTCTTCTAGGAACCGAACAAAACTTAAAATTTGCATATTCGATGATAATACTGTTCCTGAAAAATTATTTGATGCATCTGAAGATAGATTGTGTTGATTATTATTAAAAGGGTTGCATACTGTAGTTTTTTGTGGTTTGTGTATGTGTTATTTTGTTAGAAATGGGGGCTTCAGTGAAGATAAGTTTCTACTTAACTATGCTTCCCTCTTAGAATTATTATTATCATCATATTTATGTTACATTATATGTCTACCAACCTAGACCTCAGATAACTTTAAAAGGACTATAAGGTATTTGCTTGAAGATGTTCATTTCTGAAACCCATTTGCATATTGCAACACGAAGGTAGCAATCTACAGGAAGACATGCCACCTTAACCAACCAGTCTTTGCTCCTAAATGCCATATATGTTTGGCAGAGGAATACTGATTTTTATGTTATTGATTTGACCCAGCCAGATATCAAACTTAAGACTACCTGTACTTGATTCAAACATGCTACCACAAGACAATCTAGATAGTTTTTTTTATGTTAAAAAGATAAAATTTATGTCTTCATTAGATATATTCCAAATTCAGTTTTTCCTCTTGCCTGCAACAAAGTGGCAAAAGCAAAATAAAAGTATTACTTTCTGGTAGTTATATTAGTTATTTTTAAAAGCTCAATATATCTGAAAATATTGAAATACCGGTAACCTAGGAGGACCAAATTTGGTGGGCAGATAGATTGTGTTATGAAATTGTTGACTAACCACATAATATATGTATGATTCAGTGACTTAAAACACAATCAGCATCAAGTTTTCTTGTTTAGATCTGTTTTTCAGTATCTCTGTAGGTCAACAATATTGGGTATGCTTATACATTTTTAGGAGTACATGTCAGTCTGACATATTTCATTTGTCTTTGACCTAATTTTCACAGTCCATTGACAGGGTAAAACTTTTGTGATAAGGTCATTTTTTAGTTAAAATACAAAATTACCAGTGTTGAATAGAATCAATATGGAAAATTTAGGTATGCTATATGTAAATTTCAAGGATTAACCTCTTATCAGTAGCATTAGAACGAAAATATAGGAAGTCCAAGATCCTAACATAGCAAAAGAAGCACTCAAATTCATTTCCGTATTTTGAATGCTTTATAATTTTAACAAATGCAGAAGACACATTATAGGTCATCATTATTTGGTGGGTAAATTCCTTCATAGATATGTCTGTCAGTATGCCATATGTCATATGCCCTTGACTTTGTCTTTATGGATGAGTGATTTTGTAAAATTTGCAACATACTTCACATTTAAGTCCATTTTCTAAAAATCTTATATTTTTCTGCAGATAGTTTCGAAAAAGTAAATGCAAGTCTGCTATATTTGAAAGGAAGAATATAAAATATATGCCAGAAAGAAACAATCCTCATGCATATACGTAAAGTTACTGGTAATCATTATGAAGTTCCTATGAAAAACATATTTTGGCCAAAGAGAGATAAGTCAAACTTTACCATAGGAAATATAATAAAAAATATCTACAAAAGGAGATATTCTCATTCCCCATTACCTGTTATTTTAAAATTCATTTATCACCATAAGACAATTATTTTAACAAATAACAAAATGATTTTTTTGTTTTCAGGAACTGGAAGAAATCTACATTGACACCAGTAATACAATCAATGTGGCCATTGAAAGTCATGCTTTGCTGCTTCTAACCAAGGTAATACCATATCTTTTACCAATTTGTAAACATTAGGCTGATATATTTAGAAAATAATTTATGGACAAGAACTAGGAAACTGCTGTAACTAAAAGTCTCTTCAAACAAGCATTTTAAATGCATATAAATGTAACATACAAAGTCGCATTATAACTGGGATTTTTCATGAACTTTCCTTTTAAATGAAGCCCAATTTAAAAGTACTTTTGTTTGTGGATACGGTTTTAGTGGTAAAAATATCTCGTGTTTGAGGGTTTTGGTTGTGGATACGGTTTTTGTGGTAAAAATATCTCATGTTTGAGGGTTTTGTTTGTGGATACAGTTTTTGTGGTAAAAATATCTCATGTTTGAGGGTTTTGTTTGTGGTGACAAATCACAATGTCATGGTATTATAAATCAAATAGGAAGTATGTTTTCAGTTTGTGCCAAAGACTGTTGTTTGGGAGAAGATATATGGTTGAAAAACCATGCCTGTATATTTCAAATAAAAATTTTATTTTTTTATCAAACAAAAAATTCATGCCTTATTTCAAATAGAATTTTTTTTTCATTTTTTATCAAACAAAAAATTCATGCATTACAAAACCATGCCTGTATATTTTAAATAGAAATTTTATTTTGTTTTATCAAACAAAAAATTCTTGCCTTACAAAACCATGCCTGTATATTTCAAGTAGAAATTTTATTTTTTTATCATTTTTTTATCAAACAAAAAATTCATGCCTTACAAAAACCATGCCTGTATATTTCAGTTTCTTATAATAACTATAAGAAAATTTTAAATGTTTAATATCATTGTAATATGGTGTGATAAATACTATAGAGGAAGTTAATTGTCACTTTAGAATTTTGTGCTAACTCTTTTGCTGAAAATTTGGTAAACCTTACATCATGATATTGTAAGCTGTTTACAAGTCTGTCAGAATTTTCAATATGTATTGGTAGAAAAAAGTGAAATATCAGAAAAAATGACTACTTATTGCAGAACATGGCATTTATATATCAAATTATCCAAGGATTTCCCATGCAGCTGTAATTGAATTTTTGTCCAAAGGGAGATAATTTTAAGTCATTTCTGTTGAACTCTCTGGATTTTTGTAAGACAGCAGGTCATAGATTAATTTAATCTATGCAAATTAAGAAAATGGTTCACTTTTGAATGGATCATTAGTTTGAAATTTCAGTGTGCTATTTCAGTATATATATGTTGGGGTAAATTTGTCTAATATACATTTTGTCGGTTTTCTGTTAATCCATATACAACTACATTTGTTAAAATCAGCTGGGCATTTTAAAAGCATGATTTATGGTATGGTTCTTAGGGGTCCTCTTTAAATCCAGATGTCTATTTTTACTGAAATGCAAAACAAGTAGTATCTTATTTGAAAATTCTGCTCTTTGGAAACTACCTGATTATTTTGAACTTAATTGTCAGATTGCAAAAATTGTGTCTTGACACCTAAGCTTGCCATACAAGATGTCTGCAGAACTTAGTTTAACATTTTAACATAGTACCCAATGGGAAATTTACTTTATTTGTAGATAAATCTCCTTCCTTCAAACTACTGGTCAAATTGATCCTTCTCTTATGTTTTGAGATGCATCTATGCCAGTTAGCCAGGTGTTAAATTAGTTAAGAGATCTTCTCGAGTAGTACCACATGGCAAATTGCACTTAAAATAAGTGAAATGGGTTTTCTTTGGAAAATCATAGCTTAGAATCATATTTTTATATCATGTATATTATTTATAAAACTTATTTTTTTTTAGGCAAATGAACAGCATCGAAGATTTGAGGACTTGTTACAAATCTGTCGTCAAGTGAACCCTCAGTTAGATATTTCATACTTCGTTAATGCTCTGAATCCTGAATGTGCCAAGATTGAATTAAAACGCCATCGATTCCGTCCACTGGATACAAGTGGTATAGAGGTAAACAGTGATTTCACTTAAAATTCTGGAAATATTTTGAAATAAAGGGAGGTAACTCAAAGTCATCATGATTTATTCAATACACCCAATTCCTAAATTTGTTTTTGTATATGTTTGGGTATGTAACTCAAATAGGATTATGTTTAGTTCTGATCAGACTCACAAAATTAAGTTCCTTAAGTAAAGAAAGTTATATTAGAGACTCACTCTTATGTGACATGGGAGGTAACTATACTGCTGAAATGTTTTTTTTTCCAACTCTATGAGAAAAGACCTCTTCAGACAGAAGTGTTTTCTATTATAAGCCTTAAGGGTTCATTGAGTTGTTTTATCCAGAAACATTTTAAATATAAGTTATGACAAGATATATTTAGCATTTGCACTTCGCAAAATCAAAAGAAAGTATTTTTTATATGTCTTCGTAGGATTGGAAAAATACCATTCATCAAAAAACTTTTGTCCAGAAATGTTTTTGTTTTTAAATAATTACATAGCAGCAGCTTAGACATTTCATATCCATACTTTTCGACTTTTCAGTATGTGGTTTTATTTCTCATGCAATATAACCGAATTGTATAGTTTGTCAGTAGTTATCTCCCTTTAATCACAGTACAAAATTTCAAAAACTTTTTGATAGACAAGACACATAATAATATATGAAAATATAATATTCATTACTTAGCTTAGTATTAATCAGAGTAAATGAATCTATACTTAACACATTATACTGAACAATTATCTTCAGTCGATTGACAGGAGATTTTTCTCTCCTTCATCACATAGTCCTTCCTTGAAAACTGCCCTGAAATATTTCCTAGCAGACTATAAAATTAAGACATTTGATATGATTGGCCATGAGAAGACCATTCAGCAAATAATAGTTGAAATTTAACTTCTTAAGGTCATACTACGGCCTTCAACAATGAACTGGGTTCCATACCATAAAGGAAGCTGTAAAAATCCCCAAAAATACAAAATGTGAAACTAATCATAATTTGCAACAATCGACAATTGAAAAAAAATGGAGAATAAATAAGAACAAACATGTAAACAACCACTGGACTTCAGGTTCCTGGCTTGGGACATGCACATAAAGTATGTGGCGTGTTAAACCGGTTTGTAAGCACTCATCTCTCCCCCTAATCTGGGACAGTAGTGTGACAAAATAACAAAAAACAGTTGAGATCAATAAAGAAAACAAATACAATATAAAGTAATAGAAGATACAACAAAAGTACAGACCCTGAAAGAGTACTCACAGTTTTTGTCTGCTAGTCCACAACCCAAAGTTTTCTTTAACTACGGCACCAATCAAAACACATCAAATTGGATTTGGTGTAAATTATCATTAAAATCAAAGAAAACAGGGAATTTTGATAATCCCAATTTGAAAATAAATAGACAGAAAGTAGGATTTTTTAAAAATAATAACTGTTTAGTTCAGTGGTAAGCTATTACAAGAAAGTAAAAAAAAAAAAAATCATACAGTCCCTCTTTGGCAGCTGCCCTTCAAAATTGCCCAGGATCGATTGCTGTTTCCAAAAAACTGTTTATTGCTAATGTAATGTACATGTTGATAATCTCTTACTAGGCAATTGATTTATTTTTATTGAAAAAATATTGCTGTTAAAATTGTTTAAAAGCATCAGGTGTATTCTTTAATTAAGAGGTTTTTAGGTACATTAAGTTTGCACCAAATGTTTAATTATCAAGAAAAAAGTTATTAAAACAAGAGAAATGTTTCGAAATCTGTTAGGGATTGAAAGATTTCATTTAGTTGCTGATTTGATAACAAGATAACACCTTTAAACTAATGAATTTCTCTATAAAACATGTTTTTGTTTTTATTATAAATTGATAATATAAACATCACTTTTTCTGAACAGTTAAAGTTTGTCCTAGATATGGGACATTGTTACAGTATTGATGCACTTATTGGCACATTTTCAGTATTTATCCAGTTACTGAAGGATGTTTATCAAAGATAAATAGGTTTTAATTAACTATATGTTTTAAAGGAATGAATGTTTAAACATTGGTTAAGTTTGTATCATGTATTTTGATATGATGTAGACCATTCAAATATTGCAACTGATATGTAATATCCCTATACAAAAAAACATGCCTTTTTTATTTGATTTGTTCTACAAGCACAACTGATGAATTATGATACAGGCTTTTTTTTCATATAATAAAATCACTATTTATACTAAAATTAAATAAAAATGTGTTAACATGTATAAGTCAATTTTACAATAATAAACAGGAATATTCCAAATTACAAGTGAACAGCACTTTTTTTATGGTTGCTGTCTGGCTGTAAAGCAGATGTGTTCATTTCCAAAGCACCTATTGTATACTACAAACCCAGCTACTTTAAACAATGAACAGAAATTTTTTTTCAACGGTTCACGAAGGATCAAAATTTGGCCTTGAAAAGACATTAATATTGGTTCTGTTTCTCCACTAAGCATGCAGCATTTAGGTACAAGAGTAAATTCTGGTTGTCCCAAAGTCAGAGTAATGTGTCTGGGTATAGTGGTATCAGGGTAGAGTGGTATCAAGGTATTAATTACTGGTTCTTCTGTCTGTCAAATTTTTGTTAATGATTGTATGCTAGATTGATTTGATATTTAGTATGAAGCTTTATCAGGATTAGTTGTACTGTGTCTCCCCCTTCTTATGTCTACTTCCCATTCAATGCCCCATGGAAGAATTTTCTCTCTGATGAACAGCACACATTAATTAGCTGTTATTTTTATGAACTCTATTTTCTTTAAAATGAACACAGTTAGTTTTTGTCAAACCACCCTTTCACTAAAATTTGCTTTCTATTAGAAAACATCAAACTGTTTTTTATTGTCTGATCTGTACTTTAGATCAATCTTTTAATGTCTTTAATATGCCGGTTCTTATTTTTCTGTAATTAAGATATGATCCAGATGACAGTGAGTTATTTCCCCTGATATATTGGCATCTTATCATTTATATGAGTAGTAGTTATCTTGATTGATATATATCCATAAAATTTGTTATCAGTAATAAGTAGTGGTTTATTAAATCATTGTATCTTATCACTGGATCCCTGTTGGATCTAAGAGGTGGTACCAGTTGGATATTCTTATTTTGTTTTCTAAACACTGATTGATTTTGTTTATAGATTAAGGTGACCTGAATATAAAATTTCTTCAAATACTTATTAGTAGGAAGGAGGATAATGGAGGAACTTAAGCTTTGTTAGAAGCTTGGTTTTTATTTTGTTTTGGGTTAATATATTTAAAATGTCCACTTGGTTCAAAGAAGAGGTGGTTATATTGTTTAAGCCCTGTCAGTCTTTTTATTTGTCCGTTTTCCTTCTGTCCATCCTTCCCTCCAAAACGAATATTTTCATAACATACTTCTCAGGAACTTCTGATCACAGCCACTTGATATTTGGCATGCAACCTCAGCTTGGGGTCGCATACTGCATTTTCTGATATTGGAACTGAGCAACACCTAATTTCTGTCTAAGGACTTAGTTTATTTGTAGAAAGCAAGGGTATACTCTTCTCACAATCTTGTTTGAACTCTGACTTCTTTCATCAGTAAGAATGACAAATCTCATCAAACAAACAAGAAAGTAGCTTTTAAGCAACAGGACCATTACTTTACTTGCAGATTCAGCTTGCACATTGTCAATACAATGGTTCTGAAATCATGCTCAGCCCTGTACAAATGACTTTACTTATACCAAACTCCAGTCCAGTTTTTGTTTTTGAAATTTTTAGATCTAATACCAGTAGTTTAATCTTCACGGTTTTAAACAAGTGACCTAAATACTGAACATCATAGCAGACTGACAAAACCACCAAGGTGAAACTTTCAGACATAATGAAAATTTGGGCTCAATTTGATACAGACACATAGTGTTGTTTTTAGTTTACCTGGCCAAAGGCCACGTGAGCTTTTGTAATCACTTGGCGTCCATCATCTATTAGTTAACTGATACATTTTCATTTTCTTCTCTGAAATCATCAGACCAAACAATCTGATTAAAATCATATTCTCAACTTGCTCCCATTTACTGATATGTCGCGGCACGCCGCGACATATCAGTAAACGGGAGCAAGTTGAGAATATGATTTTAATCAGATTGCAGACCAAATAAAACCAAACTATACAGGAAGCATTGGTGGAAGGCATTTTGCAAAATTCCTTATTTTGTCCTGATCGTATTACAAACATGGCTGCTATAGGCAATTCTTGTTTCCTATTGGCTGATTTAAAAAAAAAAGGCTTCCCCAGTAAACTACCAAGCCAAGTGGAACCAAACTAAAAATAGTAGCCACTGAAAGTCCCTTACAAAGTTTCCTTCTTGTGTCCCAATTGGACTACAAACATGGCTGACATGGGCAATTCTTATGATTGGCTGATTTTCTCCTCTGATACTATAAAGCCCAAATGCTGAAACGGAATCAAAATTGACAAGAAGCAGGGAGGTCCTTTACTGTACAATGTTTTTTATTTTGTCCTGATTGGACTACAAACCACAGGCAGTTCTTGTTTCTGATTGGTTAATTAAAAAAATCTTCTGAATGTTCCTTTATAAGAAAAATTTAGGTTCCTATCAATATAGAAGTTGCAGTAAACCCCATGCCAAGTGTCATATAAGTGATAAAGGCTCAGTCATCTGAACCTCTAGTTTTGGGGTACCCACTCACCCCTATACCTTTTAAAACAGTATTTCTGTCACTATTTAAGATGACTTTTGTTTATTTTTTCCACAGGATTGCACTTGCCTATGTCAAAACCAGCTGATCATTGACAAATCTACAGAAACAGCACTGTTGGAAAAGCGAACTATACTCCAGAAAGAAGCTGCAGAACTGACATCATACATCACACAGAACAAAGATATATCTCATTCACTCGTCAATATATGCCAAAGGTAATTCATCTTTTAACTATTGTGTAGATAATATGATATTATCCCTCATAGGATATTAACTGCACTCACAGACTCGTGCAATATAATTTTTTACCTGGGACAATTTTCAGTAATATTCATGCAAAAACCCTTTTAGTATGTATGGCAAAACTGTTAAAATGCAAAAACCATCAATGCTTTTTCAGACCAATGTTT
This sequence comes from Geukensia demissa, assembly GCA_034783895.1. NCBI lineage: Eukaryota > Metazoa > Mollusca > Bivalvia > Mytilida > Mytilidae > Geukensia > Geukensia demissa. The sequence continues at coordinate 9,482 of JARWCS010248143.1, forward strand.
GCAATATCATGGAATATTGCACTCAAACATTTGGTTACGTTTTACGCAGAATGTAACGTTGATATACAATAACTTGTCTTATAGCTGTAAAAGAATATTCAGTTCATTAGCCCTTTATTCAAGAATAAAGTGTTTACTAAAATCATGCCCAACCCTCTTCGCAGATTCACAAAATTATTATAGTTCTGCATTTTATAAAAAGTCTTATTAAGTTCAGCAGTTCACTAAAGATCCAATTATTTCACCAGGATGTTCCAAATTTATGAATATTTATGAGAAGGAAAGAATTAAGTTTCTCTTGGGATAGACTCATTTTCTCAAAGCACTTTCATATTTTAGTGCATATTATTGTCAGAAATAAGGATAAAATATAAAATGATGAAATGATTTATATGTAAATATAATCCTATTCACATGGAAATAATTTGATTTTGGTAGATTTGGTTATTAGTTATATTTTATTTGGTTATCAGACTTTATATTATTCTGTCTGTTGCTGATGCTGTTTATTTATTAACTGCAATCTTTTCCAATCAGACCATCCAAAATTCTTTGAAAAATTATAATGGGCATCTGTCAGTCGACTCGTGCATCTGGAAAGTGCCCCTAGTAAATTTATTTTTCTTTCGATAAGTATAATATTGAAACAGTAGATACCTCAAAGGATTTCCAAGATAAATACTGGTCAAGTATTTTTGTGGGAGTTATGCCCCTTAATAACATAAAAATCGACAAATGACTTTAAAGCACTCTAGCCAATAATTTTTGAAAATACCCATTTGCAGGATTTATCCCACTTAACTTTACTTTTAGTATTGAAAGTTTTGCTGTGTTACCAGTTAATTCTTACATTTTTGTCATCCAAAAACTTGTTTCACAATGCTGTAGCTGTGGAAGACTTCGGTATGCTATTCTTTTTCTTACTTTTGTCCTAAAAAAGCCTCAAAGAAAATTTTTCTTTGGGTCCTTGAAAGAAATGTGGAATGATCTGAGAACCACAGAATTAATTTTATATGGCTTAATCATACTATAAGATTTAGCAGTTTCCAATAGACAAATAAGATGCCAATTTTCTTATATGCAATTTTTTAAGTAGAAATAAGGACAAATTAAGATGTCACGGAGAATAAATTTGCAAAAAAAGGAAAGAGATTTGGAATGTGTCAAGAAGACGGTACCATATCAACACAAAAAAAATTAGGTCATGCAAAATTATCTCTCTGTTTTTTTAGCCTAATTCTATGAAAAATTATAAGAGAGGGAAGCATTTTTTGTCGTTTTAGCTCACCTGGCCTGAAAGGCCATGTGAGCTTTTGCCATCACTTTGCCTGTCACCCCTCATCATCCCATGTCCGTATCCACTATTACAAAAAAAATCTTCTCATCTGAAACCACTAAGCCAATTTGGACCAAACTTTGGTGATAAGGTCCTTGGATTGCACTGTACCACAATTGTGTGCCTCCCAATATGGCTGCAGTTACTAAAAATAGAAAAAGGAGATGATATATTTTAAAAAATCTTCTTGTCTGAAACCACTGAGCTAACTACAACCAAACTTTGGTGGAATGGTTATTACTAGGTTCTCTACCAAAATTATGTCCGGTGTCTGCCTGACCACCAAGATGCCCTCCACAGCTGAACTTATTTTAACATTGGACCCTATGAGAAACTTTAAAATCTTCTAGTCTTAAACTATTGAGCTAATTGCAACCAAGCTTTTGTGGAATGTCTTTACAGGTCCTCTACCAAAATTGTGTCTGTCATCTCTGACAGCCAACCAATAATGGCCAACACAACCAAGCTTAGTTTAACATAGGAGTCAATGGGAAATTATCTTAAAAATCTTCTTGTCTGAAACTTCTGAGCTAATTGCAACCAAACTTTGGTGGAAGGGTCTTTATATGGTCCTCTACCAATATTTTGTCCTCATTCCTGACCACCAACCAAGATGGCCCCCGCTGCCAAACTTAGTTTAACATTAGACCCTAAGAGGAGATTTTAAAACTTTTTGTCAAAAACTACACTTTCAGTTACAACCAAACTTTGGTTGAATGTTTGTGGTGGTCCTCTACCAAAATTGTGTCCAGCATTTCCCCCTTGCCAACCAAGATGGCTGCAGTACTTAAAATAGAAAAGGGGGTTGTTATTCAATTGTAAGAAACCTTTAGTTTGGAAAAATGGTTCTGAGATGTTGTTCTAGGGGAGCTGAGAACCACCAAATTACTTGCTGCATTCCCAACCGCCAACCAAGATGGCTGCCACAGCCGAACTGAGTTTGGCACAGGACTTTATGGAGAACTTTTTTGGAATGTTCGTCTTCCAAAATTATGTTCTGTGTCCCTGCCTCAGCCAAACTTATTGTAAAACAGAACTTATGGGAAATTCACTTTATAGAATTTTTTTGTGTAAAACTACTAAGTAAATTGTCCTCTACCAATATTTTGTACAACATTCCTTCCTGGCAAGGAACAGTGACCAGTCTTTTTAAGGGGAGCAAAACAAACTCCTGGAAGGCTCTTGTTTATTGTAGAATAAAATGACAGTGGCCTTTTTGCATTGATCAAATATTGAAAAATATAATGGATATCTTTCTTATCCTCTTGCTAGAAAAGCCTTAAATTTTTTTTATGGGAGGGAGTCCTGATAAGAGATGATTTAGGGCCTGACAACCACCAAATTATTTTTATAGCCATATTTAGAAATTTTTCAAGGTTTCTATGTGGCCTTCTTCATCATTTCTTCTTTCCTTGTGATGAGTTCTATATTACCTGCAGAGAACATGTTCTACTGTAATATTGAAGATATCTTATGAGATTATCTTATAAATTAAATGTATTCAGACATACTTGGTGCGGACATATATCCCACTCGGGAGGAAGAGGGTAGGTAGGTAGGTAGACATACTTGACTCTTTATTCAAGAAAGTGGAGATAACTCTAGCAAGTGCAGAAAAACTGAAACAAAAAAGGGTAATATTTAGTTCATTTTGACAGAATAAATATTTTGATACAATTTGAAAGTGGTATGATTGAATGGTGGCATTAGTATGTGTATCATACTCCATTTAATGTCCATCTGGTGGCACTAGTACGTGTATCATACTGCATTTAATGTCCATCTGGTGGCACTAGTACGTGTATCATACTGCATTTAATGTCCATCTGGTGACACTAGTACGTTATCATACTCCATTTAATGTCCATTTGGTGGCACTAGTACGTGTATCATACTGCATTTAATGTCCATCTGGTGGCACTAGTATGTGTATCATACTCCATTTAATGTCCATCTGGTGGCACTAGTACGTGTATCATACTCCATTTAATGTCCATCTGGTGGCACTAGTACGTGTATCATACTGCATTTAGTGTCCACCTGGGGGCACTTGTGCGTGTATCATACTCCATTTAATGTCCATCTGGTGGTACTAGTGATGTTTAAAATTGATCAGCTTTATATGTAATGTTTCCATAGAATGTAGGATGTGATATCCCTTGTCATATCAAAGGCATTTCATTTTATTTAAAAAAAATTGTTTTTTTAATTAATTTCCACCATTTTATTGTCTTTACCATCACACTAAAACAAATCACAAGATTAAAAAATTAATTAATTTCATATTTTTATTCTGGTTTAATTGAAATTTTGAAACAATCTAAAACAACCAACAGATATGATAGATAAAACTTAAGTTGACCTTGCCTGGATGTAAGGTGGGCCTCTAGTTTTATTCCTTCATAAATGTTATGTTGTGTATATGAGTTTATTACTGCAGGATATTGATAAAAGATCAGGGCTTTGATACAGTTAATCACTTTTGATGAGCTAACTAATTAATGCATGTCATTAATTAATAATACTTCCTGTTTATTATGTAAGCTTAAGGAGGTAGACTCATGTTAAGGGACATAACTCTTATAAATCTTAAGTACGTTTGTGTTAACCATTTTTATAAA
>JARWCS010248253.1:0-13434 GCA_034783895.1 Geukensia demissa
CAATCCCAACCTGTATTTTATATAGGGTATCATTGTGTTAAAATTTGAAATGGATCCAAATAATAGAACTAAAGTTAATTAACGGAAACCTAACTGTCTATGGATGCCGACGCCGCCGACGGCGACATGCCCATAACATAATACGACCACAAAATTTTTGCGGTCGTATAAAAATGGACACAACAGTTTAGTTGTTGGTAGAGTTTGACAAAGTATCAAATAATTTTGAATTTTTTGCAAAAAACAAGTCAAGTACTTTATTCAAATTGTAATTAAGTTGACTGTTAACTTAGAAAATCATTGTATTGTATTGACACATAACAAGGCATAGTGGAGCTAGGTAAACAGATATTTGTGACAGTAAAATTAAGATTTACATCCAATAAGCTTAAAATACAATACAGTTATCTCAATTCTAATGCAATTGTAATTCAAAACCTTTGATTTATATCAAAAACTAGTAAAAAAGTAATTCCATGAATTGTTGTGAAGATTTTCTGATGATAAATGTCAGAGAAAAAACAAGGCGTCACTTGGACACTTCCATTGTGAAATGTGAACAACAGAGGTTCATAGGCTTTGTGTACACTTCAAATCTGGATAAAATTGTTTTGAAGGTAGTTTTTTCAGGTAGACATATAAAATATTTTGTGTATTTAATTACTTTTGACAAGCAATAACTCTATTGTTCCAACATGACTGCAATTTGCAAGTTTTTCATACGAGTTCATCTTATTTACAGCAAATAGATTGTGAATGTTAGGTAGAATGTCTAATAAGATTTTACAAAACTATCATAATAGAATGTTTGTTCAATAAACAAAGATCTCATATTATCCTGGATTTTTACCTATTAAGTTAGTAAAAGTAGTTTTTAATTAATATTTATGCAATTAACTATAAATTTCTTGTTATATAAACATAAATCCTCCTTTACCCTGTAATTTTACCTATAAGGTTGTAGAAGGTATATTTATTCCTATTGTAATTAAACTGACTGGTTGTTTAGTTAACCTGGATCCTGTTGACTGGTGAAAGTATTTTTATTTAAATTATTATGAAATTGACTGGTTGTTCTGTGAAAATAGATCCTGTAATTTTACCTATAAGGTTGGAGAACGTATTTTTATTTAAATTGTAATGAAACTGATTAGTTGTTAGGTTATTTTACCTTTAGGGTTGGTGAATGGAGTAGTCATCAACTTATATGTGTTTTCTGACTTGTAAAAGGTTGTCCATTGGGAACTATTAGACATAATACTGCGACAAAGTTTGTCCATCTGTGGTAATGTGGCCTCTAAATGTTGACATTGTTGCCACATAGCTTCAGAAATCCACTTTGGTGGCATTTTATGTTTAACCGAGTTTTTATCTCCAGATTGTGCCTTTGATTCCAGTCTTTCCATTGGACTTAGTCCTGAAACAAATATATTAATTACCTTAATTATTATAACATGACACAAATGTAAAAATAAACAAGTAAGTGTAATATTATCCCTGGTCATAATATAATTTTTCCTATCTAATTTACTGTCATGATATTTCCAGTATCAAGTGACTATGCAGATACGAAAAAAAAAATTACTGATTAAGGAAGATTATGCCTATGATGTATAAAAGTAACAGAATATTCAGACTTATTAATTAATTCAATCTTGTATATCTGTCTTAATGTTCATATTATCCATAATCTGATAATCTGTATAAAATCTGTTGCTCATGCTTGCTTCAAAATATCATCTATGTAATGTACTTCTGCAGATTTTACAATCTTACATTGTTAACCACAGATAATTGCAGTTTATTCAGTCAAGATATTTTCAAATTTTAAGCCTTGGTATTTTTGTTTCTTAAATTCATTGATTTAATCATAATTCACTTTTTACCATTTCAAGTTGGAATGTCAGCAAACCTGCATGTGAAATGGTAAATAACTCTTACCACACCTATACACCAGTTTTGAGGTTAGCATTCACAAACATTCTTGTTTTTTTTTCTACAAATTTTACTGATGTCACAAAAGAAAATGGTATCAGGTCAAGAGGTCAATGGGTATCAAATTGTGGAGTCGATTGGGTTGAAATCTCAAACTGAAGACAGGTGTATTGAGATATGTGTAAATTGATTTAGGGAAATAAAAGTTCTCTATCACTTGAAGTACTAATCCTGATTTACTTCCCCTTATTTTGTCTTACCATCATGTTCTTCCAATGTTTTTTCATCCATCATTCTGGCCATGACGTTGCCCTGTAGAAAGACTTGCCATTCCAAGTCTTCTATCTTGCCTACATCAGCAATGTCTCGATACTTGGCATTAGCCCTCATGATACTTGAGCACAGCATGAAGGAGAATGTCAACTGATGTTTAGCAAACAGTGCTACAGACACCACTCTATAAATACTGGATGTCAGTCTGAAAAAATTCAATATTGCCAGTTTAATTGAAAATTACCAACAATATACACACTGTTATGTGACAGATTTCAACAGTGAAATAATAAACTGGATCCTTCTGATTCATACCATTTAGCTAAAAGAAATCATATTTGTACAAAAGCTGGGTGCAGGTTGAATGAGCTTTCTGTTGTACAATCAGCTTATGTTTGTCCACAAAATAACAAACACCAAAAAATTTAGAATACTGAAATTTTTTTATGCCAATTCAATGTGGAACATTTTTCTAACATTCAACATTAAGTTCAGGACTGAAATCAGGTAGTAGCTATAGTATAAAGTAACAAAATAACAATAAGACAAAGTTTTGGTTGTTCACGTAAATCTTTATCAACAAAGTACATCTGAAACTTTACTTACCTGTTTATCATATCCAACATGTGCTTCTTTAATTCAGCTGGATCATCTGTGTTAACAGTAGTCATGGACTCTTTCAATTTACCGAGTAGATCCACGCTGGCTTTATTATCAATGCTCACTCTAGTCACGCTATGTCGACTATCAGGTCGCAGGACACCAGTCAGATGTGGACTTATACTGGATTTTCTGGCAATTTCATTCATAGCTACCATATTCTGATTTGTTATGCAGGAGATAAACATCTCTTGTTGGAACCAGTCTAGTGAGAACTGGTACATAACATCTATACCCGAGAGATCAGCTAATACAAAGTATAAGGTGGCACCTCTTGTTGCCACCTGAAAGGGGAAAAAACAGTGCTTATCCATGTGGAAAAAACATGCAGCAGCTCTCATTACCAATGTTTTCTGGTGTTAGATATGATTTATATGGATTCTTCATAAAAAAAAGCTTCATTCTGTCAACAAATGCATTTTTTAACTTTTCAGCCATTCATTTTCCCTAGATTATCAATTCTCTGTCCCATTGAGAACTTGAAGTGGCTATGTAGAAGTAAATGACCAAATAACCCCTATCACCACCCCTAACCCCAACCCCTAACAAAGAAATAAATATATAGAATAAATGCCAGAAAGGCAGAAACCCATTACTTTTTTTTGGCTTTAGACTAGGATAATTCTATCATTATAAACTTACTGGAAGATATCTCTGCCTGACCAGACTAAGGCTTTTTGTCTTTAGACTAAGATAATTTTATCATTATAAACTTACTGGAAAATATCTCTGTCTGGCCAGACTAGGGTTTCTTCTGTCTTAAGATGAAGATAATCATTATAAACTCACCGGAAGATATCTCTATCTGGCCAGACTAAGGCGACTAAGGTTTTTTTGTCTTTAGACTAAGATAATTTTATTATTATGAACTTACTGGAAGATGTTTCAGCTTGGCCAGACTAAGGTTTTTTTTTGTCTTTAAACTAAGATAATTCTATCATTATAAACTTACTGGAATACATCTCTGCCTGGCCGTACTAAGGTTTTTTTGTCTTTAAACTAAGATAATTCTATCATTATAAACTTACTGGAAGAAATCTCTGTCTGGCCAGACTAAGGTGTCTTTGTCATTAGACGAAGATAATTTTATCATTATAAAATTACTAGAAGATATCTCTTTCTGGCCAGACTAAGGTTTTTTGTCTTTAGACTAAGATAATTCTATCATTATGAACTTACTGGACAATGTCTCAGCTTGGCCAGACTAAGGGTTTTTGTCTTTAGACTAAGATAATTCTATCATTATAAAATTACTGGAAGATATCTATATCTGGCCAGACTAAGGTTTTTTGTCTTTAGATTTAGATAATCCTATCATTATAAACTTACTGGAAGATATCTTTGTCTGACCAAACTAAGGTTTTTGTCTTTATACTTAGATAATTCTATCATTACAACTTACTGAAAGATATCTTTGCCTGGTTAGACTTATGTTTTTGTCTTTAGATTAAAATATTTCTATCATTATAAACTTACTGGAAGATATCTCTGCCTGGCCAGACTAAGGTTTTTCTCAGTTTCTTCAGACTTAGATATCCTTTTATACATATTCTCAGCCATCCCTTTACTTTTATGTAATGTATCAACCAGGTCCTGGTCATCTAATATGTGACCTGTAAATATCATCATAATTTAACAAATATAATCCAGATTAACTTAATCAAGATCAACTTAAGCCAATATAAGGTAACCTGTTGTGTTCAAACTAGTGTAAGTGTTGTGGCTTAGATCAACTTAAGCCAATAAACAGGTAACCTGTTGTGTTCAAACTAGTGTAAGTGTTGTGGCTTAACTTAATCCAGATTGAAATGCAGAAATCAAAAGACCATAAGTTGCATAATACAATGTGACATCAGATTTAATCCACATTTGCGTTTAACTTACAGTTTGGTATGGATTAACTTGTTACGGAATAAGCTCATCCAGATTAAATTAAACCAAGTGTGAATGCAAAGTGTTTTAATCCACTTTTACAGGAGTTAATCCGTTTTAACTTTTGAAGTGTGAAAAGAGCCACTGATTTAAATATCCAGCTGTTCTTATAAGAGAGATGAAAAGACTAATTGAAGATGTTTTTCAAATTGATAGAAATTTTGGAAACTGAGAAATAAGTATTGAATTATGAACACAGTACTAATCTTTCTGCCATAACTGAACATTTGCTTTTGGTGCATCTGTTATTGACAAATTTGCTTTTCAAAAATATATAGTCATCAAATACTGGGCACCGGAGCGGTCTCCAGGGCTCAACCCACAGAGCTGACCCAGCCCGAACCACAGGTGGCGGATAAGGTAGGCCCTCTCGTTGGGGGCTGCCAGGTTATAATACGGAAAGCCTGGCCGTGAACCATAGTGGGTGACGTGTTTGGAGAGTGGCACGCTCCTTGCACGTTAAAGACCCCTTTTGTAGTTTTCGAAAAAAAAAGTAGGTTTATGCCGCTACAGAAGGCTAAATTTTATGTTCCTACCCATCACTCCCTTTTCCAGTGGCAGTCAAAATCCGTTGCCCTGTTGTGTCCCATGCCACTCCATTTTCGATATTGATAATTGTTCAACTTGTTCTCGTCCTGAATATGTATGAAATATTTGCCACTTGACGTTAAGCAACCAACAATCAATCAATCTCGTCCTGAATATGCATAAAATATTGGCCACTGAACGTTAAGCAACCAACAATCATATTCGGGGTGAATGTCAACATATTCTATCTCCGTAAGAAACATTTTTGTATATCAATAGGATAATTGGAATAGTAGATATTAGTATTAAACATTATGAAACGAATTGTAAGTATACAAGTACTTCTCCTTCTGTTTCTAGATTAAAACAAAAAATTGAAGAACTTTATAAAACGTATGCGTTGGTTCATGCAGATAAAGGCAGCCAATAATATTATAAAGAGTTATAAAGAGGTCCTACGCAATGATTTCATAGTTTTCACACTTTCTACAAACTTAATAGAGCAACAACAATTAACATGTTAATGTTATACCTAGATGAAAACTGCATTGGACAATATGAAAGTTCCTACAATTTACTGGATCCCTAATTTTCAAAAAACTCCATACAAGTCTGTTCATTTCTGCTTCTATCCTTCCACGAGGACGGCCGGGGTATCGAAATAGGACTTTCGGTTTCTCCGCAAATAGGTAGAACCCTTTCTATATGGGCGTCCGTCCGTTGGTTGGGCGGGATTTATAAATATCCAACCACCCCTAGAGTATCGGTGTTAAGAAATTGGTTGCTCGGATTATCCGCCAGGAGGAAGAACCCCTCCTAAAGGGGCACACGTTGGTTGGATGGGATAAACAAATTTCCAATCCGTCACGGACGGGAACGTTACCGAACAGCCATGCTTGTAGGACGAAACGCAGAAACTTTGAAAAGGGCCTTTCATAGAGATTTCTTGTCAAGTAAAGTTCCATTTGGCTTTTGTGGTTTCAGGAGAGATAACTTTTAAAAATCAGCCAACCAGAAACAAGAATTGCAATGGCATCTATGATTAAAGTTCAATCGCGATAAATTGAAAGAAACTTTGTAAAGAACTATTTTAGATGCTGTCTGTAAAGTTTAGTACAATGTGGCGTAGCAGTTTCAGAAGTAAAGATGAAAATGTAGAGGTTTACGGACAGACACACAGGAAGTGATGACAAAAGTTCACATGGCCTTTGAAAAGGAGAGTTAATTAAAGGTCAATTATCTATCCTCTGAAAAATAAATCTGGTTTACAAATCTTTATTGTACAAACGTATTTCACTAAGTAAACAACGTTTTTGCTTCTTCAGCGATTTGAAATTAAATCAAGACACAACACCATCCTCCACATTTCCAAGAAAATTAAATGGTCGCTGTCTGTATTCAAATTGAATAGCTTTACCAATTGAACGTTTACCAAAATTAAATTAATTTCCTGGGAACCGGAGCGGTCTCCAGGGTTCAACCCACAAAGCTGACCCAGCGCGAACCCCAGGTGACGGATAGGGGAGGCCCTTTCGTTGGGGGTTGCCAGGTTATAATACGGAAAGCCTGGCCTTGGTAAGTGATAATTGTTGAACTTGTCCTGAATATGCACGAAATATTTGCCACTGGACGTTAAGCAACAAACAATCAATCAATAAATTAATTTCGCAATCATTAAAAAATTTAAACGACAATTAGAGTTTAATAACAAAATTTCGAAATAAAATATTATCTTGTAATCTGTTAATTCATTTGTTGCGTTTCTCATTTTTGGAACCTGTAAAATGGGTTATAAAGTACACCAACGAAATTTGCCACGACTTAAGGCAAAATATATCGAAAGCTCCGATATGACGTATTTTAAATCATATATTGTAGGAATTCTATTTTCTGCCGCAACTCATCCTGCAGTCAAAATTTCAGTTTTACTCAGCACGAGAAATTTTCCCATTGCCCCTCTATGTAAAATTTTTGACCTTGAAAAAATCCGTCTCAAAATGGCATGTTTTCATGGATAAATATTACGCTTCAGTATTATAGCTTTATAGCTAGAATATAATTCAACTATATACTTAAAAGTTCATATTTTTATCTGTCATAAAACCCCCATAAAATAACAATTTTATCATGTCTTGTTACGCGAGGTCATAGATTGATTGCAATTACAAAATGATGCAAATTTACAAAGTCAAAAAAATTAACATTACACCATATGGGGAAACTTTTTATTTCAAGTTAAAATGATTGTTTAATTACAACTTCAGTTGGGGCAAAAATTAGAATTCTAACGATACATGTATATAATGTGATGTATTTCATTGTGAAACTTTTGAAAGAGATCCACTTTTGTTGTGGCAAATTTCGTTTGGTGTACTATAGTAACAAATTATACTTGTGTTAAATCGAATTGAATGATTGTCAGATTCAGCATTTATCAAAAATACTCTATGATATATAATTTGTTTTGTTCAAAGATTATTCAGGTCACACGATGTGGGTTTCCTTATACTATTACCATAATTACAATGTCGTAAATAGTATGTTCAAAACATAACTAAATAATCTTTTTCTACGTCATTTGTCAAACAAGTTATGAATTAAACGCATTTCTCGCTATTAATTCCATACCGGGTCACTATTACAGACGGAAAACTTATCAATCAATATGTAAGACGTCGTTGGATGTGATTAAGGATATTGAAAAGTTAAAAAATAACAAATTGCGAGTAACTTTTCTGTTTATAAAGTGTCACAGAAATTATTTTTCTTCCTAGTCATTCGCTCGTTACAGTAAAATAAATAAGGATTGATATGTTCGAACCAGCAACATTTCCGTCAGAATTCTATGACAAGCATTTGGAGTACGTTCTATGATCTGATATTTTTACTTGGAAAACATATTGTTACTGGGTCGTGATTTAATTGCAAATAAAAATGCATGTGGAAGAGGTAATAATTACAATTTTTGCTAGTTTTCTTTGTTATTCATTACCGAATGTAATACCGACATCCATGCCGGACCAGATTTTAAACATTTCAAATTTTGAATTAACAGCTCGCAAACAACAACTATTGTTGCATTCAGAAAAAGGGAAAAAGAAAACGACCTACCAACCACAATTTTTCCAACATTTGGACAACAATTCTGATATAGGTAGTGTTACAATGATTAACAAACACAATGAAATGCATACCTACTCAAGATTAGTGCACACGCATCTTATTGTACATTGTATACACTATAACAGTGATCGCAAAATTGACTTAGAGGATGATGGCAAAATTGGAAAAGATCAAGTACTAGACGAATGTAATAAAGATGACCAAATAGAATGTAGCAAAATAAATATAAAAAAATATAAATCTGGAGATTTCTTTCGATCTGAAAGTGTTTGTCGTAAACAGAGGAACGATTCATCCCTAATTTGCTTCCAGAATACCATTGAAGACTGCTCCACTGCATTTAACATTAGTATAGATATTTCAAGTGTATTTTATGTGGATTCTGAGAAGCACATTTTCCAGGACAAAATTACCAAAATAACATTAGAAGGTAAGTTTCTCTTGTTCTTTAAATTTGAAATGCGCTACGAGGTTCAGAGCTATCGTCTTTACATAGGTTGCTTTATTTGATATATGTTATTATCTTGTAAGATTGTCAACTGAATACTATCATAAAAATTCAACAAATTCTGCAAAAAACATTTGGCCTAATTTTTTTAAATTCTAGTGTACTAATCATCGGCGTTTGTACAATTGGATTATCTTGTCATAACAGAACTTTCCTGTATGGTTTGATTCTATAAAATTTGTTTTCGAAAAAAAAAAATGCCTCAACGTATTTTGCAAGGTAAAACACCGGAAATATACCGCTTATACGTGTATGGTAGCTTGTACTGGTGCCAGTGTCGATTATCTCCCTCGTCCTCTTTCTATACTTATGATGGTTTTTAATGTATATATTTGTTTTCTACGGTGCTTGTAATATTGAAATATAAGAAAAAACTGTAGGCAAAAATACATTATCAAGAAAAAAATTTCTATTTAAAATGATATTTAACACATTGTGTTCATTTTTGCTATTACCTTTGAGCACTAGAGTTCATGCAAATCATATCATAGGAGTAGTTGACAATTTTATGGATAACAATTGATTGATTACCACATTCTTTTTCACGGCTTTTTGTTTATGTTTGAGGTTTTAAACGAGAACTTAATTGGTGTTGGTTGTGGCAATGTCATTTATACTGTTCCTAATTAAATCAGTCATTGTATATCGATTGGCTGTTATATGCCTCATTGACCATTTTCCTAATTAATGTTTGGTGTATTTTTAAAATCAGCTTTTAAAATGTATACTGGAATATATAGCAGCGCTACTTTCCGGGTAATTTATCTCGCAGGAAATAAACGCGTAGATTATTAAAACGTTATATTAAAAGAATAGATTGCATAACTGTTCATTAAATAGATAACAATAAATGTAACATGAATACGGTATTTCCAAATTTAAAGAAGTTGCTTGTGCGATACGACGTCCGTTTCCAACAGTTCACTTGTAGAAAAAAACGTTTCAGATCTTAATGAACGCAATCTCTGTATAACTGAAGTATTATTAGGTCAAGGATTTCGTTACCACAAATTATTTAAAACATTTACTAAATTCTTTCATGAATATATAGATTTGATATCACATCCTATTTTTACGGGAACGTGGTAAATAACGCTCCGAAATTTAAACAAAATCCACATGGTCTTAAAATTCATCTTAATAAACTTATCCGCAAAGGATATCGTCACAGCAATATTATTAAATCTTTAAATATGGTTTTAATTGGTACTAATATTGTTTATAGCTTAATACGGAACTAAACAATTTATATTTGTTATAAAATGTTCCACTTCCTGTCTATATATTTTAATATTGGCATTTGCACGACCCATGTTTTCTTTGATTGATTGTTGGTTGTTTAACGTCCAGTGGCAAATATTTCATGCATATTCAGGACGAGAACAAGTTCAACAATTATCAATTTCAAAAAGGAGGTGGGATGGGACACAACAGGGCCAGGCTTTCCGTATAATAACCTGGTAACCCCCCAACGAGAGGGCCTACCCTATCCGCCACCTGGGGTTCGCGCTGGGCCAGCTGTGTGGGTCGAGCCCTGAAGACCGCTCCGGTGCCCAGATGTTTTCTTTGACTTCTAATGATATACAAACACTAAATCTAATAAGACGTGTTTATATTGATACCTTTGTAAAGGAAACCTGGTTTGATGATCAGTTGCTTTTGGGTTTTTAACTAGCAGGCAGCAACTACGAGTAGTCTTTCGAGGTTATTACTTTGTTGTATCATGTGGTAGGTTTAATTGTATTTGTTGTTGGTTTTCAGTATCGATCTCAAGTGTTAAATCCATTTTAACCGATTTTTATAGTGTGATTTTATTGTCGTTTTGTCACACCACTGTCGAAGGTTAGGGGAGGGTTGAGCACTCATCAAACAGTTTAACCCCGCCAAATACTTATGTGCCTGCCGCAAGCCAGGAATCTGTAGTCCAGTGGTTGTCTTTGTTTAGTAAGACAATCATGTCACGTCTTCTATTTTTATAAATTTAAATTTACGTAATATCACTCAAGAGTTTATGCAATACAACATTTACATGTAAAGCCGGACGATAAAAACATAATACTAAGGGGATTAAATTGGACAATAGGTGACAAGACAATAAATTGAATTACTGACAGGCGATAGAAAAATGGTAATTCGTAAAATACTCAAAAATGTAAAACAAGTCATTATATAAATATTCTGTCAGTTTCCCTATCACAAATATTTAAAGGTAATTACAAGTTAACTGTGCATGTAGAATTAATAAACTGGTAACTGGAGTCATCTTTAATACCAAGTGATACCCAGGCGATGGCTTAAATTAAGAACTATCTCAATCATTATTGTTTTTCGTGACCTTCAGCAATTGATTTTCTCAAACAACTTCATTTTGTAACGGTTTGAGAGAAAGCGAACCACAGGGGAAATATAAAGAATGTCCGCCTCAATTTCTCAGGCGTTATTGGTTGGATATGATGTATATTTAAAATGCATAATCTTATTTATTTCATAATCTGAACTCACCCTGGTTTTTGTAGGGTTTGTGTTACTCCAGCTTTAGTTTTCAATGTAGTGTTGTGTGTTCTATGTTTGTCTTTCGTTTTATTTTGTTGGCCATGGTCTTGTCTGTCTTCCGACTTAGCGATTTCTATGTGCCCCTTTGGTATCTTAGAAGTCCTTTTATAGAGTCTGTCGTGACAAACGAGGAAACCTACCATACCGTTATATCAAACAACTTCAATCCAAAGCTGCTGAATATTCCAAGCAAAGAGAATTGTTTGGTGACATTCATATTAATCGAAAAAAGTTTAAGTTGAGTTTAGTGAGGTACAAGGCAAAGGAAGCTCAAATGATGATACCACAACTCCCTTCACAGCTCATTGATCAATTAACATTACATTTAGATCAAACTGTGAAAACTAATATTACGTTTATTACAAGTTTTACCATGTTACAGGACAATAGGATTGTGTTTTCTAGTTGTTCGTCAAAAGGCGAATTACTTGTTATGAAAAATGGATCAAAAATTTTTAAATAAACCCTGAACTTTTGACATAGTGAAGACGAAGGACGACAATTTCATTTCGGCAACATCTGCAGACCAAACTAATATATAAATAATCAACATCAACAAGAGACAGGTTGTAGAAACTTTCGTTGTAGAGAAGAACCACACAGGCATCACTGTCAACGACAACACAATACTCTCTGTATAAAAAGGTAAAGGTAATCAGCAGTTGAATCTTACTACGCCCCTTTGGTATCTTCTAATTCCTTTTACCACCTCTATAAGTGATATTGCCATATGTCAGTTGTTATTTGATTCATACATAACAACACTTGGCGACAATATTTACCGTGATGTGTTGTGATCTTCGTGGTACAAAAATGGGAATTTAGTGATGAAAGTGTTCTGCGTTATCCATATGGTATACCTAGTGATCAGTACGGGAATGTATATGTTTGTGGTTATTTGTCTCACAATTGTATAGTTTTATCACCTGATGGACAAACATTCAAAAATATATTGTCCAAAAATGATGGACTAGACAATCCACAAGCGTTGCACTTTGATCAATCAATAACAAACTGTAAGTTATAAATTACTGCACCAGAAAGGCATTTCTTTTCAATGTTATTGTTATTTAAACACATTACTGGAATCTAGTGATATTGAATAATTATCATGTTTTATTTTGCTTTTCAATCAAAATACATCATCAAGCAAAGAAAACAGCTGTGAAATAATGATTCATTTTGTGCATACAGTCACATTTGCACGGACGTATATAATAAGTTAATCTAAGTAACAACAAATATAAAATCTTGCCAGCATTTGAATTAAAACTTCCTAATTTGAAAACAATAATTTTGCAAATTATCTTTCCATACATAAAATGTTGTTGACCTTTGAAACCATTGTGTGCGGAAAAATCGATTTAACAATGACAAATGTAACAATGTATTTGTATATTTAGAGTGGAGGTGATCCTTTTTATTGTTTTTTCAGGCATTACTTTTCTTTATATACTTACAAGGCAAACTTCAACAAAAGTTACAAATCACAAATAACACAATGGATACTTGTTAAATTTGCCGACTTTTAAGGCGTGGAAACATTAGAAAAACAAAAAGGTTGAAAAAATATAAATGAGAATATCATCCACCAGAGTTTAAATGTATTGAAACACTACAGCTCTATATCACTGACCAAAATTACAACTACAAAATACAAGTTTACAAATGGTAAATAAATGTGGTGAATTTTAATATGATATATGTTCATTTCGAGGAGTTTCCTCTCATTAGTAGCATTCAAGCAAAACATAGGAACATTGTATAATGAAATACTAACATACAAACAAACCGATATAGTGACAAATTCAACTGGAAGGAAATACATTATGTGCAATAAATAAAATATAATGAAGACTTCTCCGTTATTTCAGGGGTCAAAAATTTAAATTATTCCAGGGCATTTTTGTTAAATACAAGAT
>JARWCS010248363.1:0-13434 GCA_034783895.1 Geukensia demissa
GGTCAAAGTGGGGGGGGGGGGAATATTAAATTCGAATAATATGGAAAATATTATTTTTCATCCAATTTTGATGGTTTTTTTTCCAAATAATTGCTCATGAAAAAATGACGAAAAAGTGTATAGAAGGAGTCAAAGGGTAAAAACAATTTGACTTTGCGGGAGATGAGAAAATTTTATTATTCATCTAATTTTGATGGTTGGTTTTTTTTTTTTTTTTTGCATTTGATTCCTCCCAATGAGAGCTTACAGAAGTATGACAACATATTTTCTCCATATATATATATATTTTCAAGATAAAAGGGGTCCAACTGGCTGAAAAGTGTAATTTGGCATCATTTGTGGGGAATTTTTAGTTTTCGTCAGATTTTGATTTTGAATGGATTTTTTTTTTCATTGGAGTCCTCTCAGTGAGAACTTTCAGCAGTATATCACAGATATTTGCTATCTCTTACCTTTTTCGAGATATTTTGGGTCAAGTTTGCAAAATGATGCATTTTGGCTAATCTTCAAATTTTTGAACTTTTTTGTTATTCATTTAATATTTTGTAGCATTAAAAGGGTTGAATGGGAATTAAATTTGAGGTGATGAGAAATTATGATGGGTTTATTTTTTAAACCATCTCCTATAATACGAGTAAAAAAATCAAACGAAATATTTCAGAAGTTCGCAGCAATTGGCAGTATCAGATAAATTATTGGTTTTGTTTCCTAAATATCATTTTTTAATTCTTATTGAAGAATACTTCAAAATAAGTATAATGTTATGTTGATACATATTGGAGAGAATAGATGTGTCCCAGTATTTATCTGGTCTTTGAATAGTTATGTGTATTTTCCAAAGGGTCCCTCTTATTAGGGTATTGATTTAAGGGTCCTGTCTGCTACTATGTAGTAATCAACATTTTTGACATGCAAGATTATAATTCCTTAAGGAAATAAGAGTTGATGATATTTTTGACATCACCTGAATCAGTTTTCTGATGTTACATACCAATTATCCTTGCCTCTCCATCTTTCTACATGGGGTTGTTGTATTCTTACAGTATTTCCAGCCAATTCTTCTTAACCAGATTACAATCTCTTAAAGGATTAGAAAGGTGGCAGTTTTCCCATTTTGGAACAAAAATCTAGCGACCATTTACAGTTAAACCTCTTTGGAAAGACCACATTTTAAAGGGTGGTCTCTAACATAGAAGTTTTAAGCACTATGAAAATTTTGAAAATTATACTACATTAAACAAGTAAAAAAAAACTTGGAAGTGTTGAGACAGTTCAGTTTTACAGAATATTGTATTGATATTTTTGTTTACAGTTGCACAGAAATATAAATGCAATTTGTGTAAATCCAAACATCTAAGGGGGTATTTTTGTAGAATTTGCTAAGAGCAGTTGATATCTGCAACAGTAGAAAGTATTGTATAGATATAGAGGATAGGTTTCATCAACACAATATACCTTTATTAAAATTCATTATGTAATGATTAAAATAAAGGTAGAAGTGACAACATTTACATCAATGGTGACTCACTGATGCAAGCTGTTTACCTGTAACCAGCTGTAACTCAGGTAATCCATGGCTTCAGGTACAATGACTACCTGCTCAATTCCTTCTGATTCTTGTATCAGTATAAATCAGCTGATCATGGAAATGTGGTCATTTTCAAAGTGACTTTTATGATCACTAAAAAGACTATAATGTGACATTAATTTGACAAGTTGTCCTTTAACAAGAATTGTTCAGGAGAAAAATGAGTTTTAAACATTCAAATATTTTTGAAATACATGGTCATTTACAGTTCAAACTGTTAACAAGGATTTATTTTAGTGGAAGTTCAGAATTCTCTCCAGAGGTAAGATTTTCATTTATGACTTTAGGGACAGTAGGCAGATTTGTACAAGACCAGATCACCTAGTGCATGTGCGTTGTTTTCAGTTGACTTTGGTCTACTTGTAAAAAACTATACCTAGTATGTATGCCTTACCGTACTTTGGTAGATTTATACATGACATTGTAGGGTTCCTAGTGTGTATATGACTTATTTCAATAGATTTTTTCAGATTTGTACTTAACCAGTCTACTTGGTGTTTTTGTCTTATTTTTTAATGAACATGACAAGTTTTACAGGACAAGAATATCTAAGTGGAGTGCACATTTATATATGCCTTGATTTCAATAGACCTTGGACCATGTACACCAAACAAATTTTGCCATACCTTAACTGAAAATACCCTGCAAGTTAAACAACATAGAATGTCATGTTACATACCATTGAACTTCTGAATTTTTTGACATATCCTATCCTACTGTTGTATTTTTATTTTACGTATCACAGCCATAGCAAGGGGTGGTTGTAGGGGTTTGGACAAGCAATATTGAATTTGATGTTATGATAAAATTATGAATATAAGAGCCTAGATTTTGTTTGTAGTGACCATCAAAGTGCCTGGAAATTGCCTCAAATATGACAGAGCTTTGGTTGGTGGAATATGAGCAGCCCCAGACTCCCAACTTCATGTGTCTATATACCTTTTCCTTGCATCATCCTGCCCATGGGTTGGTCTGTGATGAAAACCCCCCTTGTTAAATGTGGAAAAAGTGCTAAAAATAGTATATTTTCATGTTTGTTTATTTCCATTTTGTGTAATGTTTAGAAAAATTGTTAAATGTTAAAAAATATCATTATACATAAAAATATAATATTTTATTTTTTATATGAAATTAATAACATATACATGTAACAACCTGAGACAAGTGGTTGTTTGCATGCATGAAATTTGGTAGGATTCACAAAGTAAAGAAAATAGCATTACACCAGTCTGGGAAAACGTATTATGTGCTCTTTGCTATAATTCTCATCGCAAATATTGTTTGGTGTACAGTTAGTGTATATCTGATGACTTTGGCAGTTGTGGACAAGACCAGACTACCAAGTGTATATACAACTTAAGGTTTCTTAGTTCATCCTAATGAAAATAATGACTTTCCAGACCATACTTGACACAAAATGTGATGAGTTGAATTTTTGTACGTTTTGTTTGCCTTTTTGCTTCCCAGTTACAGCATTTAATTTGTCTGAATGTCGACGTCAAATAGTTTATAATTTACCTTTGCAAGTAATTTGAAATTTACAATGATATGATTAAAACATAGAAGCAAAAACACACTATAATGATTTTCTTATTCACATCACCCAATGGGTCTTTTGAGCTATTGTAACCACCTTATGTCTGCTTGCCATCCACCCTAATGTCCGTAAGTCAGATTTTATAAACTCCTCTTCATCCTCATGAATTTTTTTAATCAGATGCAGGTTCTGTGTTATTCAAAATAAGAATGTTTAAGCTATCCTATGTGACATGTTCTTCATTATAATACATTGATATATAGTCCTTAGGTGACAACAGGTGGAATGATCCCTGAATGTTCCTCTCTGGAAATTATATTTCAACATCCAAGCCCACCAACGAATTGATAATTGATTGAATCCATCGGCAAATATTACATGCATTTTTCAGAACGAGAGCATATTCATGAATGATGATGATGATTAATGAACCCTGCTTTGTACTAGACCATTACCCTGAGCTGGATTTTTAACATGCTAGCTCCGAAAGCAACAGTCTGCAGGAAGACATGCCACTTTATCCAGACAGATTTTTTTTAAACTGGACCAGTCTTTGATCTGACTCCTAAATGCTGAGTGCTTAGGGGAGAAGCAGCAAATACCAATTTTAATGTCAATGGTTTGACCTAACCAGGAATCAAACCCACAAACTTCCATACTTGAGGCGAGCACGCTAACCATTACATCACCAAGGCGGTCAACAACGAAGACCAAACATTCCTTATAAAATCAAGTATCTTTGTCTACTTACCAAGATGGCCACATTAATTAATAGATAATTGTGCAACATTCTCAACTTTACTTTAACTGCATGACAATTTAAAACTAAACTTGGTAATCCTGAAACCTGTGTCCATCTTTTTCACCCAGCAATCAATATAACCACCATTTCCAAACACGAGACAGTTGAACTAAAACGCCAAATAGCATGTTGAATTAAAATTCAGTGGAGAGCTTATTGGATTCAATCCCTACCAGTGGAAGGGTGTATTAAAATCATGTCATACTCTTAGTTTCTGTTGTTTCCAAAATATTTAACATTAATATAAATGTCTGTGTGGTAAATTTTGAAAACTGAGATGGTCTACTAAAGCAACCACAGAACTTTCAGACTGGTGACAGTTCATTGAATTTTTGTACTGGGACAGACATGTCAAGTTCCATCCTGTAAATCATCCACTTAAGCACTCCCTTAATACTGACATTCCAAAACATAATCAATAGTCTTATAATTTAGTTTCTATAATTCACATTTTTTAGGAAATATAACTAATCAAAATATAGGTGTGACAGGTGTGTTTATGGCAGTGAAAATAAAGGTTGAAAACCTTCATTGGAAGTATTTTTATTTTAAGTATCTTTTTCACCATTACTTAAAATTGAAACTGATCTTTGAGTAAAATGTCCATTGGAGGTTTAGAACAGATTATTGAATGTTTTAAAATCAAAATTGTACATCAAAGTGCAGACTTTCATATACACTGTATGACCTTGAAGGGTCATGTTAACCAATTGAAGAAAGGATTTGGGGTTATAATAAAACTGGATCATGAAAATTTAAAATTCTACACAGGAAATTGTCATGTCTGCAGTCAGATTATTGATAAAGAATAGAGAGAAACTGATTTTAATCACATAAATCAGCTACTGGAATGATTTCTTTACATTATCAATGATTGTAAAACATTTTATACAGAACCCACTGATTTCTATTATTATTCACATGTACTGATGTAAGTGAATAAACCACTGCAGTGAATGTAAATGTTTCATTCATGTCACTTTCCTATAGTATTAGTATAGAGTAAGGGTCAACTGCTAAATAAATATTGCAATAAATCATACAATATCTATAAATTGTCAAAAAACATCTTATTTTTGGTGTGTTTTGTTCAGAACTGTATGTTTCCAATTCAAAAAATAGAAATAAAAATTCAGTCTAAAGTTTGAGAGGTTTTGCCTCACTTCTAAGATCATGGAGGTCTTATAATACCTCCAAGGTATGATGAATTTTATTACAGCCACCTCTCTGAGTCAGTAAAATATTTTTGTGACCAATGGAAGCTAAAAATATCAGTATTAATTTGTTGTGTCCTACCATACAGAATTTCAAGTCTTCAAAACATACTATCAATGGTTACCCTAATCACTGTGATAAAGTTTTGTTTAAAAATGTTATTGAGAGGAAAGCAAATGCTATCATTGCACTGTGGTGAACCCTTCATAGAAAATACAAATCTTACTAGCAGTTGTAACGTTTTTGTAAAATGTCCTGGTACCAGAGTAAATGCAGGACTGGTACCAAAATATCCTTGCATTTTTATGATGTTTAGGATTTATATGAACTGATAAAACATTACAGCAAGAAAGCCAACTCAAAAAGCATGAACATTTTTATTTTGCAGGACCCAGATGCAACATCAGATGACTGGGGTCTGGTGGACGGATGTGGTCAGAGATATTTGTTGCCAAAGACTATGTTATTTATGGGGAGAGAAGAATGTGATATTGTAGTTCAGGTAGGTTAATTGACTGGTATGGTTGAAGATAACTTTTGCTGAAGACTATGTAACTTAACTTATTAAGATAACTTGTACTGAAAATAATGTTGCTCTCTCTATTTAATACTATAGCTTAGCTAAGTCAGCGTTGAATTGTCAGAATATATACTTTCTTAATGATTTTCAAAGTTCGCCTAAATGGTAACCACTGATTTTTAATGATTCAATTTTCTTTTTTAACAGTTTTGCAAAATAAATAAATGACAAGATTAGGTATTTGAAAGAACATACTTCTCTAATTACTAGAGAATATCTAGAATGGCTATTAAAAATAGTCGGACTCGCATGGGCCAAAAGTATACAAAAATTTCTGAAAAATGTGTTTTGGGCCTGTGTAGTGAAACTCAAAGTTATCAATGGAGACTGCTTCAATGATTTTTGTAAAATCAGAGGTATATAAATCATTTCTATAGGCATTCACATCTTCCTGTACTATCATATAATGAAGAGTACCCAGAGGGAACAATGCAAAAACATAATAAAAATGTCCACATATTTTATACTGTAGACAGATTTTAAAATTCTTAAATCTTGTCTTTTTTAAGCTAATTGAAGACAAAATACACAAATTTATTAGTGTTAGATAGTTTTATAAGATTTGTTAATTTGCTATTGAAATAGTTTATGTATGTGATTGTTTCACTAAAAAAACTTCCTCAACTTAACTTTGTTTGATTAGAGTTACCTCCCATCTGATGAAGTCATATGACCTGGATGTTTTTGTGAATATAATGTTATGTTTGTGATGGATACCTGTTTCACCACATGGTCTTCTTTTTAAATGAATCTTGGTCAAGTTTCAGAGGAACGATTTATTTAGTAGTTATAATTTGGATAAATAAATGAAATATTGGTAAACATCATTTGTGTAAGTAGAAATCTTCAGTATAATATTGATCTGTTTTTTCTGTAATGGAATTAAATGTTTGTTTTAATAATATATTTTTTACTTCACATAGACATTTTATTTATAATTTTTTTCATTTAAGTATTTTATGATTTTTATTATAAAGACGTGTATTCTAAAAATAGTTGAAGGTTACATGCATAGCTGAAAGTTTTCTCACAGCAAAATTTTAATCAATTTATGAAGGTTTAATCATGCTGTGAAGATATAGACATGTGTGGAAAACACTGTTAGGTCTACTGAGGTCAAACATAGGTCCCACTAAAATATATATACATCAGTATATGTAATTTCTTCATCTGTTCCAGTTTTAAACTATTAAGTATTAGTATGTCTGTCAATAAATCAAGTGAAAACCTGTTTTCTCAGCAGAGCATCATGTTTAGATAGTCATCTCATCCTAATCAATATTCCATTTTAATTGCAGTCAACTCAGAATTTTTATGTTCAACTGTAAAATCATAGCTACATTCATAAATGTTATTATTCATGGAATGCCTAACAAAATGGGTTTTTATATGTTAATTCCATGTGATAGCCCTAAGCCAATAGGTCAGCTAATGCTTGGGAACAAAATCAAGATAATTTTGATAATCATGTCATAAAAGTGAAATTAAAGTTAAACTGAATATTTTTATAAATCTACTTTTAATGTTTATTCTCACTATTAGATCAAGGAAGTGTTTGAAAAATACTTTCCACCCCATGACCTCCATATTTATATCATTTAAAGCTAGAATACACCATAAATTAACTAAATAGTTGACCATCCTATTCATTTTGGCCATGTTTAAATTTAGGAGGTA
Source organism: Geukensia demissa (assembly GCA_034783895.1). Classification (NCBI taxonomy): domain Eukaryota; kingdom Metazoa; phylum Mollusca; class Bivalvia; order Mytilida; family Mytilidae; genus Geukensia; species Geukensia demissa. The sequence continues at coordinate 7,400 of JARWCS010248363.1, forward strand.
ACTGTTGTATTTAAACAGTAGCCAACATCATCCTGAATTTTTATTTCAATTGTAAAATAATTGCAACATACATTTCTGATATTGTTCATGAGTTGGTAAAGCTTAATTTGTGACAATATATCCATTGATTAACATTGACAACATTTTAATTACAGAACAATTACCTCCTAAATTTATTTATGGGTGTACTAAAAAGTGATTCTTCAAAACTTCTGTAATTTGTAAATAATTATCCTATGTGGTTAAAATAAATAGGACAGATCATTGAGCAACTGACTTGTTTTCCTGGACAAAATTACAATATTGTATATGTTTAGTATTATTTTGACAGAAATATGGAGGTAAATAAATGAAAATAGAAATGTTTGTGACCATAAAAAACAATTTATTCCATTCTTATGCAACCCCTTTAAAATCCATTGATTAAGCTAATTAAACATTTAAAATTATAAAAAAAGAGCTTAATTAAATATCCCTTTGATGTAATTAGGGACAAGTGTACAACAGTGGAAGAGACAGATATTTTTTTTCTTAAATTTCAACCAGCCAATCTTTTACCAAACGAGAGACAAAAATAATTCACTGTTTTTTTGTTTATTTTTACTCTTTATTTGACAGAAATGTTCTGATTATAAATTTATGATTGATTTCACACCCTAAACTTCAAATAGTCAATATAACCTTGGTTCAACTATAGACGGCCATTCACAATTTCATAAGTGCCCAAGTTTGATCATTCATATATAACGGTTTAAAGATTCAATCAATTTGTCCACCCCACCCAGTAGAACTGTTTACACAAGATATAGCTAAGACTTGTATTTAGGCTATGTATTCGTGTATGATAAGTATACTTAGTTTTTATGTTATGTATACCCACAATAACATTTATCAACAGGACATTTAAATTATTGTCAATTTTATTTATCATCCAATCTTTTTAGTATTGAAAATTAAAGAACCATAAAATTTACAAAGGATCTGGTAAAAATAAAATGGGTTCTATGTTTTAAACTCTTTATGTATACCATACATATTAAAAATGTGCCTGGATTACTGGGTACACGACCAAATGTCTCCCGACAAAGAAGGTACCCGACAAAATGTCTAACACATACATTGAACAAAGCTATAGGGTAGTCTTAGGCCACTAAGAAGTCCATTTAAACTATGTGCTATTATAAAGGGGCAAACATCAATAACTTGTCTTGGCTAATCTAATGCATGTAGGGAGGTAACCCTCTTTGCAGATAGCTATAGTCTTCATGCTGAATTTCATGCCGAAATCCAATCTGAATTTTGTCAAACTTTAAAAAAAGGAAGGCAATTTTTGTTTGTTTTAGATGGTCTGAAATGCCCTTGGTGTTGTATAGTTAAGAAAAAAACAATTTAAATAAATAATATGTCTCTTCAGATCTGGATTCAAGAAAAGCATTTAATGAAAAATTAACATGATCAGTAGTGTTCACCATGACTTTGGGAAAGTCAACAAAATCTCAAAATTTGAAACATAATGTAATGGTTGCTGTTAATAAATACTCTTGTGTAAATACTTTCCAAATATGATGTACAATTTTACCAATAGTTTAAACTTGCATACATTTCCAGAGAATAGTTCAATAAGGTCAGGTGTACACAAATGTATTTATTTTCACAATTCTTTGACATAACCACTTTCACTTTGATATAAACAACATGTTAATGTGTATATCACTTGTTATACAATCTTATCTCACAGAAAGTTGGCAGTACTGTATATAACTCTATTATAATGAGATGCTTTGTTTTTATATGTCTGGCTCAGTTTCTTGGCTTTCATCTGTTTTATTTGTGCCGGCATACATACTTGTTTGTCCTAATTTCTATTGAATATTAAATATTAAATATTGTACAAAGATGTGCAACCACACTATGGAACAGCCATCCTCACAATGTCAGGGTGCCCTGTGTCCACACTTGTTCATGTTATCCCTGACATTGTGAGGATGTGGAACAGCTTGGTTTCCATGTTTATGGGTCAAGCCTATTGAATACTGTATGACCTTGCTCTGATGGTGCAGAATGATAATATGCTCCTCAAATTTCTGACCTTGACCTCAGCAACCAATGTTCTATTAAATCATGCGATATACATCTGGACCTTTTGGACAGAGTACTAATATACATTGTAACCACATAAATTAATGTGCACTTGACCTCAAGGTTACACTTGTTGGCTTCAATATTTTCGTTTTTTCTGTCAGTCTGAGTTTCAAACAGCTATGTCAGTGAGTTGTTGTGAAGTCGCATCAAGTTTAGAAGAATATGTATTGTAGATGATTCAACAAGGAAATTAATGATAAATGTACCCAGCAAATTTTTGTTGGCCTTGACCTCAAGTTCACATAATATAGTTCTGTTGTAATATAAGATTTTTTTCCTAATACATTGATCTTTATAACATAATTTATACACCTTTGGTGTCTAGCATTAATTAACAAGGTATATGACTGCTCATCAAGATTGAAAATATGTTCACTTGTAATTCATTATATACATGTACTAAATGTAAATGACCAGAAGTCTTTCTGCTGGTCTTTTTGGCCCCAAAATTGAAGTACTGTCTGATTAAATAGCAGATTTGAAAAAAAAATATCACAGGACTGATTACTTTAATAAAATAGGTGAAAACAATTGAATATCTTGTCTTTACCATGACCCTTATAATGTTTTCCAGAATACTTGGAATTCTTCAAATTTGTTCTATTTTCACCAAAATATTGCCAGAGGCTTCCCAGCATGCTATAAATTGTGGAATCTGTACTTATAAACATCTTATTCTTTCTTTAGAATTTTTTTATTGATCCATGAATGCCAAGAATATATTTTGAAGACAAATATCACAAAAAACCTACAAAATAAGTTACAAAATAAGAAAGTGAGGGAAAACAAAGGGAACAAAATGATTTATTTAGGTATGTTACTCTCAAGTTTTCATGTATGGGGTATTCATGGAGCCATTAAAATTTTTGGGTCTCAAAAGGGTCTGATTATCCTACACTTTTGTAATTATACCCCACTTTGGGGGGGGGGGGGTGTAGATAAGAATCACCTTGTCTGTCTGTCTGTCCGTCTGTCCACATACCTTGTAAGCCCATCTCCTCCTAAACTGTTCAAAGGATTTCAATAAAACTTCACATAGAGCTTATTGGTTACACTTTATTCCAAGGGCAGATAATTCAACTTGCAGTTTACAAATGGATGTTTTACATGGTGTGACTTTGTAAGAGCATCTCAGAAACATTTCAAAGGATTTCAATGAAACTTCACATAAAGCTTAGACACAATGTGCAGATTTGCGTATAGGAAGCTAACTGATCATGTTTCATTCAAAGGGCAGATAATTCAATTTACAGTTTTCAAATGGAAGTCAGATGAATGTATATGTCTATAGGTAATAAACTTATAACATCTCTTCTATAGGAGAAAACATATTGATATGCCCTTTATCTTGTAGTGCATGTAACTACAGCTTATTGTATTGAAAGGAATTTAAAAAAAAAATAAAGAGGGAACAACCACTGGGTATCTCTATTTTGGTGATGCTGGTTATTTTAAAGGTGTGGGTCTGGTCAGGGTGGAATAGATAAGTGAATATTCATGATATATGAAAAAAATTGTACCAAACAATCATTGTGTCACTGTAATGCTTTACTCCATACTCTATTACAATGTTATGTTATCAAGGGTGGTAAAATAGGTGATTGATACCAGTTTGATCATACTTCAAACATTTCAGTGAGGAAAAAGACTTCCTCAGTAAACAAGTGATTGTGAAATCATAGAATGCATGTTATAATCACCAATCTTATCGTTAAGTCAATAATTATACTGCACTCATTAATACAAGATTATAGAAGTATTTATAGAGTGTTTTTTTTTGTCTTCTGAAGTTGATTTATAGAAAGTTAAGTGTTTGATAACTTATCAAGATTTCAGCCATAACTGTAAATAAGTGAAAATACATTATTTAATGTCCCATACAGTGTCTTGAAGTACCATGTGAAATATATAATTTTCCTACCTGATGTCTTGGTGTTTAAGGTGGATTAACAGTAATTGTGTATTTTACTTTTCAGTCACAATCGGTGGATAAACGGCATGCTGTGATAACATTTGACCATTACCTTAACAAGTTTAAAATCAAAGATCTCAGTACTCTCAATGGGGTAAGTTCTTATTAAATGTTTTTGTCATTACAGCTGATTTTAAATTTTTCCAAAGATTGTCAAAATAATTTCTCTCATTCCATCAATAATAATATTCTATAATTTAGTCAACAACATTGTATTCCAAAGGGCAGTGTTAGCAGGGAAGATTCAGGCTTTGGAGTCTAAGCCCCCCTTAGACTCCACAGCTTTAAAGAAAATTATATGATCAATGGCAAATTAAATGATTTTCTTGTAGATATTTTTTTCATTGTATTGGGGAGATGGGGTGTTGTCCATTACCTATAAATCTGCAATTATAGTGGCTGTTATTAAGGACAAGTGCAGCATACATGTATTACATGTAGTTTGTTTATACTCAATTTATCACTGTTTGAAATAATTCAACAAAACTAGCCAACCTTAGAATATTTTATTTATAGTTTTATGCATGATTTGAGAGTATGAATAAATTTTAAAATTGAAATGATGTGTAAAGCTAATGAAAGATCTATGTTTGACAAGTGTTTTTATCTGTTGTAGACATATGTTAATGATTGCAGAATACAAGATCAAGAATATGTCACTTTAAAACATATGGATTCTGTTCGACTTGGCTCTGATATCCTACCTTATGTTTGTAGACTTAATCAAATAGACTTATATAATTTATAAATTCAGAAATGAATGTTATATTCTTTTTCTTTTTTATTATTGCCAATATTGCCACAAGTTAAGGGCTCATATATATTTAAAAAGCGATCATTGCATGGTAGTCAGGAGACACCACATGATGTTGCGTAAAAATCACTGGGAGTTTCTTCTTCTTGTGTTTTTTTTTTAATCTCAGTGAAAATTGTGCCACATTGATGTTTGAGTGACAGTTGTAAGATGTTGCACAACAAGGTATAAATGAGCCATAAGAAACTTTCATTTCAAATTTGGCTCAAATGTTTTAAAGCATGTAAAGGAATCTCAATAACAAATCTCATATAGTCATTGACAGGCTAAGATTTACAATTATTTAGTGAAGTTAGTTATTTTTATATACTGCCCAAGGTCAGTGGTTCTTTCCAGGTTCTCTGGCTTCCTCCACCAACAAAACTGACTGCCTTGATATGACTGAAATATTGTTGAAAGTGGCATTAAACCGCATTCAAACAAATTATTTCCTGTATTAGATGTTTGGGTTCACCTTTATAATATTGCCTTTGGTTACATGTCGTCAAGCATTTTCAATGTCTACCTTTTTACACAACTTTAATATACAATCTAATACTACTTTGACTCTTAGGTGTTTATTGGATAATTTGAGAAATACACAAATATATAATTAGGTTTTAGACTTGTAAGACTTAGACAATACAAAAATTTTTGACCAAGATAATCATGTACCAATTGATCTCCTTTCACATAGTCTGAATGATGAGAATGGTGCCTTTAAATAAGCACAAATTTTGGAGTATAATGGATTAATTTGAAAGACACCACATGATTATGATGAAAGTTATGTTTTTTGTGAAGTAAAAAAATGTTGTTCATCTATAAAGATTGTAAATGATCTGGGAATGTCACAATACACTCAAGTTATTCACAGGGATATTCAAAGTCTAATTTTTTTTAACAAAAGTGCACTTCATGTATTAGAATGACTTATACTCTTAAATACTTCCTGTTATAAGGTTATCAAACTTACAACTAATTTATGAAGTTCTTTCATATTGATGAAGCTTACATTTTCAACAGTGTAGTTTTTATACGACCGCAAAAATTGCGGTCGTATTATGGTATGATGCTGTCGTCGTCGTCGGCGTCTGTAGACAGGTTGGTTTCCGCACGATAACTTTT
>JARWCS010248584.1:0-13432 GCA_034783895.1 Geukensia demissa
CCATGAAAATGAGGTCAAGGACATAAGATACATGGCAGACTGTCATGTACTCCTAACAACCAATAAGCACATCCAATTCCATTGACCAACCACTAACAGTTCCTGAGAATCAGACCTAAGTAAAAACTTGACCCTGAAAATGAGGTCACAGACATTAGAGATGTGGTAGACTGACATGTACTCCTAATAACTAATAAGCACACCAAATATTGTTGATTTATCACATATAGTAAATGAGAAATAGACCTAAGCATGAAAATTTGACCCTAGTCAATGGACGTGAAAATGAGGTCAAGGACAAAAGACATTTGACTGACTGACATGTACTCCTAATGATCAATAAGCAAACCAAATATTGTTGATCTATCACTTATATTAAGTGAGAAATAGGCCTAAGCATGAAAACTTGACCCTAGTAAATGGACCATGAAAATGAGGTCATGGACAAAAGACATGTGGCAGATTGACATGTACTAATAATAATGTATAAGCATACCCAGCAATATTGCTGACCTATCATATATATAGTTACTAAGAAACTGACCTAAGCATGAAAACCTGACGCTGGAGTTTAAGAGTCACTGAACCATGCAAAGTAGGTAAAGGACCAATGTCATGTGGTTGGTCGATAATTTCATATCACGAACTGTACGCAACACTAACACTGGTCATCCCAGCATTTATACTTATACAGATATAGAGCTTTCAAAAAGGTTAATGCAGCTGGAATGTCTAGAATGCAATGTCTAAAGTCACAATATCAGTTGTCCTTTGTTCACACATGACAATCTTAACAAAGTCGTGAGACCTATGTCCAATCGTGTCCCACGGACAGAAGTTGATTGACACAGGCAGAAACCCTGACACTGTACGGATAAATCATCGTTTATTTTATATTTTAAGAGGTAATTCAAGGTAGCGTCGTTTAAGAGCCATTCAACAGGATCTCGTTCATGCTCTGTCATTTTAATTCAATACATTTCATCGTGTATTTTAGTCTCTTGAAAAGGTTGCAACGTAGAAACCACAATAGGCGATAGATTTTATTCATAAAATCAAATAGTTTGTCAAAGTTCCATACGGATGTTTGTAACAAATGGAAATATCCGGAATAATTTCGGACAAATACCCGGTAAAACACGATGATGAAGAAATTTGAAGTTAGAACTAAGTGACAGTCACAAAAAATAATTTTGAGCTGGATAATCATTTCGTGAACAGTTTACATAGCAAAAAAAACATTTACTAGTCTTTTGAAATTTTTATTATATCTTTAAATGAATTTTAAATATTCCCGCCAAAATGACTTTAATGATCAATGCCCAATTGTAAGCACGTTAAATCAAAATTTTCAGTTAACAAATAATGAGATATCCACGTTGTATTAAAGATTATAGCATTTCATCAATGTTTCATGATTGATGACCATGTATTACTTCCTTGATTTTCTTACATTAGATGTTAGTTATTTTGTCTCATATGTCAGATTATTTCGTCGCGGATGTTTTTATACGTAACTTGCGACGCAAAATATTTTGTTGAATTTTATATTAAATTTAAAGATTTTGAACCTAACGGATATATCTGATATACATTTTATAATGGTATGATTAAACTTTCTACTACAAGTTTGTGTGAAAAATTGCCAGTTGTTCATTGGAGCTGATATCAAAATTCTCAATAGTGCATTTCAACTGTTCGGCCAATGGCAATAGAAAGAATTTGCATGCAAATCTTTCTAAAAAATTGGTAAAATATTTCTAAAATAAAGGTTTGAAATTTCCAAAACACCATTTTATGGAGTAAGGTTTAAAGACGGTAGTTCATGTAGCCAATATGTCTTTTGAGCAAAGAGCAAATATTGAATGAGTGTTAAAGAAGTATATGTACCAAACATAATACATGTATTCTTATTTCAGTCAATCCCTTGTATTGTGAAATGTTACTTCTATTTTGAACTTCAATAACATGACTTAATATCTCAGACTCACATGGTGAGACAAGGCAAATATTAAGATATTGTATTTGTTATAAAAGTACCTCTAGCAGGGGGTCCTTCAGATAGAAACCCTACTCTCTTTTTTGATGGTTTCTGTTTAATCTGTTCCAATATTTTGTTTGCACCTGGGAAATCTGCCTCCTCTCGCCTTCTTTTTCCTTAAAATGTAAAATTCAAACTGATCAGAAACTTATAAAGATAACTAGTAGCTTTACCTGTTATGTTTGCGAAACAAAACAAACATATACAAATTTGAAAAAATTCACTAAGGCCAACCTTAATCATATGTTTGTTTGCTGTTTCCGATTGTACCTTCAGATTAAGGGTCGGTAGGTAAGAACAAAATTTTATCAAACGAAGGTTTTCAGCAAAATATTTAACACATTCAAAAAACAATAATGATACTGGTAGTAACCAGAATATCACAATCAAATAAAAAAATTAACAAACCAATAGTCCACATAAGGGCTGCTTCCACTGGAGTGGTTGTCTGATCAATGTCACTTCCATATAAACACAGTCCAGCCTCTAACCTCAAACTGTCCCTGGCACCCAGGCCTATCAGTTTTACTTTTCCCTCCTTGGACTCCAACAACCTGATTGCTAATTCTACACATTTTTCTGCAGGCACTGAAATCTAAAGATAAAAATATTCTAAAATTCTTATGTAAAATTTGGTAGCAGTCTGTAAACATGTAATTGGCCTTTAAAAGTACAAAACCTACAGCTATACAGGTAAATTCACTACGATTTGTTTAATAAAATCTAGAGGCTCAGAAGGCTGAGCCTGTATTGCTCACCTGACATTGGGCCAATCAAAAACAAACATTAAATGACCAATTGTAGCCATGATTGATGAAGTTGAAGATTGGAATAAAGATACTGTACCAAAATTTTGAATAATTGTGGTGGCAGATTTGAAACCGAGACCCCCAACTTCATCCCAAGTGGATATTCTACAACAGGATTTATATCTTTCAGACTCTGATGAAGCAATGATAGAAAATATACAACCAATGAATTAGGATATGTAGTAGAAAATAATTTAATAGATGAACCAGTGACTTAAATTGCAGTGACAGTTAGGAAACAATTTGTCAAGATGAATTACCAGAATACCTTTGGGAAAGAGAATTATTTGTACACAGAACTTACAATATTCCCATACTAACTTTCAATTTTATTCTCTATCTATATATAGACCATCTATTCTCTCTCTCTTTCTATATATAGACCATCTATTCTCTCTCTTTCTATATATAGACCATCCTATTTTTAACTTTACAATTTGGTAACTGTTACCAGGCAATGAAATTAAAATCTATGTACCATCCTTTCCACCTAAGCGATGATATTTGAACCAAAAAACTATCCTGATGGCAGTGGCACAGCCACCGAAACTTGTCGATCTAATAAAGTATTAACTTGCAATCCTATGAATGTGTTGTAACTGGGGTTCAATTTCTTTATTTGATATATATTTACAGAAGGCAGAATATCTGGCTACTTAATTAAACCCCGACAAGATATATCTTGTTCAGGTCAGGATATTATGATAATGCATCAAATTTTAAGGACCAATTAGATGTCACTTTTGGAATTACATTACATCAGAGCAAATGGAAAGCATTGGTATATCTTAACAGACTGAGGCAAAACAAAAAGATTACTTGACTGTGAAAAAGAGGTCAAGGTCAAGGTCAAGGTCAAATGAAATATAGCAGACTGGCAGGTACCCATCATGATATAACTACAGACCAAATATGGTGTGTCTAGGTATAACAGTTGTTGAGAAATGGACTTCAATGTGAAAACTCGCCCCAAACTGACAAAGTCACTAATCCATGAATATGAGGTCAAGGTCAAATGGCATATAAAAAAGTGACAAGTACTGACCAAGATCTAAGTACAGACTAAATATAATGAATCTAGGTAAGACAGTTGTTGAGAAATGGAAAAATTTGCCATGTCATTCAACCATGAAAATGAGGTCAAGGTCAGAAGACATATAGCAGACTTGAAAGTACTCACTAAGATCTAACTAAAGACAAAATATGGTGGGTCTAGGTATAACAGTTGTTGAGAAATGGACTTGAATGTATACAGATATTCATTTTTTACAAAGTTATTGAACCATGAAAATGAGGTCAAGGTCAAATGATGTTTGAATGGTCAGCAAGTTCACATGAACTACCTAAATACCAAATTTGGTTAACCTGGGTCAAACAAGTTCAGAGATATGAAGCTTTCAACAAAGTTTAAGCTGCCGTGGAGTAACACCTATGTTTCACTTCCCATCGACTTTTTAAAAGTCACAGGCAAGACAAAAATCACAAATCTTTATTTAAAAAATATTTTGAGTCGGCGGGAGTTTAAAGGGTCGGTTAGGTTTGGGCAATCATACTATATTTTTATTTTGGCCCGATTAAAAATGTTGTTCAAAAATATAAAAACAATGCAAAGAGAAATGCAAATCTTTTGTTGGTACATGTTAAAAGAAGATGTTTTGCATATATCGAAACATTGAATATTTCTTTGTTGTTTCTTGCATATGCATGTCTGGTACAAATATCTGATAAATTTGATAAAAAATGGCTTTTTCCTTACCCTTCCTGTTATTATCCCTTGGGTGATTTCTGCCCTCAGGCTAAGCCTATGGGCTGATATCACAGTCTTAAGGCAAAAATTCTTCTATAAATATTGAAAACTATTTGTATTTTTTAAAACATTCTAATGAGATATTATATTGGTTCACAACAATATAAATACCTACTTCCACACCGTCTTCCCCTGTATAACCACACCTAGTGACTCGACAGCCAGGAATACCATATACACTACACATTCTGTTGGTCATGAACGGTAATGTATTCATATCAAAATCTACTGCCTTTTGCATTACCTTACTAGTGGATGGACCTACATAACAACAAAACAATTACCCTGGTACATCTTAAACTGCAGGTAACAAATTTTAATTATGGTTTTTAAAACATATATATTTAAGTTAATATTTAAAATAACTTGCCATTTAAGAATACATGTGTAAGGCATTTTATCCATTGGTCCACATGATTGAGACTGTGCTGCTCAACAGATAATTGGCCATGTACAGGCCATGTCTAATCTCTATAATGAAAACTGTAAAAAGGACCTCCAAATATTCAGTCTTCTGGACCAGCCATGGATACTTGCCAAATATTGCTACCTCTAAAGCTTTTTTTCATTTGACCTATCAATTTCACATGATTAGTTTTAAAAAGGTTACAAGTCAAAACACTGCACTGTAAAATTGCCATTATGTCTTGTAAAATTGCACATGGATGCAAAAATGCCCACACCTTTTTTCAAAATTGGTTCATTAAGAACCTACAACTTCATGTTCTTGCAAATTTAAACAAATGCAATGAATTGTCTTACTGCAATAATGCCTTATAATAGATTTTCCTCACATCAAAAGAATGATCAGATAAAGAATATAAAACAGAATTAAACAATATGACTTCACATTTATGGACCTTTTATAACTTAGTATTGAGTCTTCTTCAGAAGATGAGTGAAGCCTGCTTCCACTTGCTGTTAAGAAATGTGGAAGTAGTTGCAGACTAAAGGTATTTGTTCCTATGGTAATACTGAAAAGCCATGACTGAACTATGAGAAAGCCATAAATTAATTTGATCGAAATTCAATTGGGGATGAAATATTACTCCTAATAACAAAGGACAAATGAAAGTTTGATTTAATTCTCTTGAGTGGTTGAGAGTTGTTCTTCTCCTTATTATATTTTTTAGGTTAAATTTTGACCAGAATTAAAAATTTGGGTTTCTAAGAAAAAGATCTGCAAAACTAGACCATATAATCTCTGAAATTCTATTGGATGGTTTAGCAGTAGTGGATTTGAGAATTGTGCCACCCTTTGTTTTAACAATTTACATGTTTACTAAGTGAAAATTGCTGCCAAAAAATGAAAAATAATTATCTGTAGGAAAAAAACAAATAGAAAATGCAACATTAGACCTCATAATGAAGAATCTATAAAAAATTGGGTTAAATTCTGTCAGGTTTTTTTTTACCTAATTTACTTTTACTTTCCCTATTTTTCCCCTCTTCTAAGTGAAAAATGTTGATAAATTAAAAAAATTGATTTCTAGGCATATTATTTAGGAAGAGAAACAATAGACCTCATTACAAAAAATCTATGGATGAGAGAAGTGTGAGGCCATACTAGGATGACAACTATTACAACTTTAGACAATGACTATCCTGATCTACCTGAATTCTAATGTTAAGTTATTGGTATTACCTTGTAATGCGAGTAAACCATTACATATAATATCAACCTGGACATCTTTTCCTGATTGTCTGAACAATTCAGCTTGTGTCTAAAAATAAGGAAGTCACAATCAAGTTAAAATAATTTTTGACTTTGTTTGATATATGTTAGGGTTGACTTCAATAGAAAAAGTACACGTTGTTAAGATTGTCTATGAGACAGCCATCCATAACATATAAATTACAAATATCTACAGGTTGCCTTGTCCATAAAATCAAGGAACAATGGGCACTGATGGTTAGGATAAACATGTAATTGGTAGGTATAAAAAGTACTTTCATAGTAAAACAGGGTAAGAAAAAGATGACAACAACTGAGCCAACAGATGCTTTCAGAACCATATGATTTTAAATATTTGTAGTGACCTTGATCTTAGACCATAAAATATATCGTCATCCCAATTATATTTTTTTTTATTTTGAATTATGTTTATACAAGTTAAATTTGTAATCAATGATTTCTTAAATCTGTTATAAAAGTACTAGATATTATAATGCAACTTTAGTTCCTATGGTGGAAATATATACTGTTTCAAGTGAGCATATGGTGAATAAGAACAGGACGCAAATATTAGAAGAAATAATGCTTCATGTCTTGGTATTTGTTAATTGTGAAAAATATGTCATTTGTATGACTCTAGCAAAAACCAAAAACAAACAGCTTGAACTAAAGTTATCTCTCTTTGACGATAATATGTATTTCAAAAGGACTCCATGTTAAACTAAGTCCCCTGCTGTAGGCCATATTGGATGACATTTGGACTTCATAATCCAGATGCACAACTTTACTACATTCTTTTCAGGCTGTATATAAAAAAAAATTTCACAAAATTTTACTGCACGCCCATATTTCACCATAATTGTTCTATGACTGTAAATATACACATGCACAAATACAATTATCAGATATAAAACACTTAACAGTTTCCCTCTAAAAAGTTGATGAAAAGGGAGATAACAGATAAAACAATCAAGAAAAAGCCAATTCAAGTTAATCTTTAAATTCTCATCCCTACCTTCACCTATTTCTTATTTAGGTTTTTTCCACAGAAAACAATCTTTAATATGCAAATTAAAAGTTTCCCATATCAGATTCTGAAAAATCAATCATTTCTACAGTGGATATAAATACTTTTTAACATTTACTCAGTACAATGTACTTCAATAAATGATGGATTAAACAGAATTTACAAGGTTGAAAAATATGATTACCTGTCCTATCATTTTAGGTTCAAGTGGATGAAAAATAAAAATTAACTTGATGTTGCCTACAACATACTGTAAAAGTATTAGTATTCGCTGCTTTAGTTCGCGGTTTCTATTTTTCATGAATACTGCTTATTTCTATGAAATGTCAAGTAGATTTTGGCATTTCACGTGTTTATATTTTCGCAGTAAAATAAAGACCACGAAGATAGCGAAAATTAATACACCGTGAATATTACTACTTTTACTGTAACTAGATTGGCTTTACCAGTATCTATGACAACAAAACACTCCTACCTACCAACATATGTGTAAGATCTTTCTCAGCACAACCAGCATTAGATACTACATAAAGGTAGCCATCAGTAGTCTTATTAATAATCAGATCATCTAAAATTCCACCATTATCATCAGTGAATACACTTAAAGTTCCCTGGTTTTCTTTTAAACCTTCAACATCAGCTACTGTTAGACTTTCTATATAAGGAATACTGTCTTTGCCTGTTACTTTTGTCTGTAACATGTGTGACACATCAAACAGTCCAGCGTCTGATCTCACATGTAAATGTGTAGCAGCTATTCCTTCTTGATACTGTACAGGCATTTCCCATCCAGCAAAGTCAACCATTTTACCACCATTATGAACATGGAAATCATACAGAACTGTTCTTTTCAAGTCCTAAAAAATTTCACCTTTTTATTAACAGCTGTAATTAAAGTGGCATACAATCAAACCTGTATTAAAAGGCCAGCTGAAGGAAGAAACAAAAGTGACCATTTAAGACAAATGACCTCCTAAATAAAGTTCATTGATGATATATTCTACAACAATGGGTAATGTGAAATGTGGCCTATAAAATCAAGTGGCTGCTTAATAGAGGTAACTGCAGTCAAGTTTGACTATATCTTACTTGTTTTGCATACAGTATTATAACCTCATATTTGATTTTTCATTATTGTATATATAATAATAATATTGAGGCTACTCTTTTATAGTGTAGAATTTATAAAATGTTTTATTGTGTCTGTGGTGTGTGTGCTCCTTATTATCCTTACAGTTGTTGAGTTTTTGTTCATGAGAGAATGTTTCATGACATACCCTTCAACCTTTATTTTGATACATGAATACATGTATTTAACATGCTCTAATGTTTCTGTTTTGAAAATATAACTCAGGCTGTAGTCTGTTTTATTAATTTTGGTATATGTGCATTGATTTTAGCATTATCTGGAAATCTAACTTTTTTACAAATATACTTCTAATTTTGACCTTTAATGTTTTGGCCCCTAGCATACCTGGTGAAGGTTAATCCAGAAAAAATTTATTTGAATGCAGATGAATTTGTAAAAATGTTTTAAGGTTGCTTTCTTTTGGCCATTTATTCAATATCCTGTCTTTATCATATGAAAATCATTTTTGCAGTAAATCACTAGAAATGCCAATTAACACATATTTTTGTAAAGTGTATTTGAAATAATCCAACCCCACAGTTGACAGTGTTTGCAGAAATACTTAACACCTATCTTGTTCCACCTTCCAAGGGAACTTAGAAATTAAGTCACATGAAATTCACAGTACAAGGGAAAAAAAATTATGTAATGCAAGGCTGGTGACTACTTCATACAGGTGGTTGCTATGGCAGGTTTGATGGAACATTATGATTTATTGATATAATACTGTGTATAAAAAGTTGTATGTAGTGATTTATCAATAACTTGCACACAGTACCATCTATGATGACATTAATATCTGTCTTAAACATGCTGTAAGAAGGTAGTAGGCTACTAACTTATTACTAAAGGCCTTGCATTGACTTTCAAGATGACTTTTTCTGTCAAAAACAATTTAATCCACTTTGTGGTTTCTGACAAGATGATTTTTTTTACACATAATTGGCACTAGCAACCATGTTGATTTTCCAATCGGCACCAAAAACACAAATCTGGTAAAGGACTTCTTCCAAGTTAGGTTGAAATCTCTTCAGTGGTTTCAGAAAAGAAGATGGAACTGTGATATTCCCATAAGTTCCAATGTTAAAATAAGTTGCTTCCAGGCGCGGATTCAGGCGGGGGCGCACCCGGCGCGCGCCCCCCTAAAAACGAAAAAAATATAATTTTTTAGTCTAAATTTTCGTGATTTCTATGAGCTTCCGGGGGGCTTTGCCCCCCTGGTCCCCTAACAAGGCACTGACCTTGACCAGCGCCCCCCCTAACGTAAAATCCTGGATCCGCGGCTGGCTTCATGGCATCAATTTGGAATTTCTGATCAGCAAAAAATTCACAAATTAAGTACATAACCAACTAACAATCATTTCTGCAAAATAACAATTCAATCCACTTAATGATTTTTGACAAGAAGATTTTTGAAATTTGGACCAATGAGAACCAATAATTGAACCTGGCGGCCGTGTTGAATTTCTGATTGGCATCAAAACCACAAATCTGGTAAAGGACCACCTGCTTAATATTTCTACAAGGTTTCGTTGAAATCTGTTCAGTGGTTTAAAAGAAATTTTAATTCTATTGTCATTTGGTGGGTGGCTGACTCGTGGACAATCATGCCACATCTCCTATTTTTATATTAAGATAAGAGAAGAAAACGAAAATGTAAAAAGTTAACGGACAAAGCCATGAAAGGTGCCAGATGAAAAGTGATGACAAAATCTCTTTGGGCCAGGTGAGCTAAAAATGGGTT
Source organism: Geukensia demissa (assembly GCA_034783895.1). NCBI lineage: Eukaryota > Metazoa > Mollusca > Bivalvia > Mytilida > Mytilidae > Geukensia > Geukensia demissa. The sequence continues at coordinate 10,233 of JARWCS010248584.1, forward strand.
AATGCTATAAAAAATGCTTGGAGTAACTATCTCTTCAGTTTTTATGAGGAATTATTTGGAAAAAATCCCATTAAAATTTGGATGAAAAATAAAATTTTTCCATATTATACAAAATTTAATTCCCTCCCTGCTTTTACCCCTGTAAGCCAGAACACGCTATATAATGCTCTCATTGAATGCAATCAAAAGCAAAAAAAAATATCAAAATTAATGAAAAATAAAAAATATATCATCTTATGCAAAAAAGCATTTTTTAACCCTTTGACCACTTTTATTCAAAAAAACGAAAAAATGCTTGAGTAATTTTTTTTTTTCATATGACATCATTTGTAAAAAATCCATCAAAATCGGTTGAGAAATATATGACTGGATAAAAGATCATTTTGACTCATATTATTCTCAAAACTGGTGTCACTTTGTTAAATTTTTCATAAGGAATCATTTGGAGAAAACCCCATCAAAATCAGATGAAAAAGAAAATTTTTCCATATTATTCAAAATTTCCACCCCCACTTTGACCCTTCTAGCTCAAAAATGGTAAGAGATAAAATGATTCTGTTGTCCAGTTAATGAAAGCCCTCAGTGAGATGGATCAAATGAAAAAAAAACATCAAAATCGTATGTAATATTAAATATCTCCTGCAAGATCACATTTTTTTAACCATTTGACTCCTTTTATACAAAAATCGAAAAAAGCTACAAAAAAATGCTTGGTGTAACTTTAGTTGCATTTTTCATGAGGAATCATTTGGAAAAAACTCCATCAAAAACGATCAAAAATAAAATTTTTCAATATTATACAAAATTGAATTCACCCTCACCCATTACTTAAGACCCCTTTTAGCTTAAAAACGGTACAAGACAGAGAAAATATGATGACATACATTTACTACTGAAGGCTCTCATTGAGAGGAATCAAATGCAAAAAACCCCATCAAAATCGGATGAGTAATAAAAATGTTTCAAAAATTAGCGCGTTGCCATTTTTGGCCCCTCTATATCTCAATAACAGTAAAAGATAGGTCATGATGCTTGTAGCCTATTATGTTGATTTTTTCATGGGGAATACAAAGAAAAACACCCCATCAACACTGGACAAAAAATAAAAAACTCATACATGTATTTGAAAATTGAAAAATCTCCTTTTGGACCCTCCTTAAAAAATGGTCGAGGCTAGATCACATATGAGGAAAAGTTGCCGGCTACTTTCAAAGTCAACAAAAAATAAATAAATAAATCTCTCTATTCTTAGCAATAAATTAAGTTTGAATCTTAAATATACAAGTAAATTCCAAGCAAAGGAACAGCGAGCGCTTTGATTGCTGTTCTTCATCTCAAAGTCAGTGAGGTCTTCAACATGAAGAAAAACTCACATCTCAATTTAGGTTCAAGGCGGCCCCTAGCACTGGTTTGAGCAGAATTTTTTTTTCTAGATGTCGATGACACTACATCTGTGCATTGATCAATTTGGTAAAAAGTTTGAAAATTATTTTGTTTAAAATTCCATCATTTTAAAGAATATCAGTCAAGATTTTGCTTTCATTATGCATTTATAAAATCTGTTCATTTTCTAATTTAGTGAGCTTTTAGGGGGCTTTTCCTCATCGTCCCATCACAAAGGCTCTGCCCTTGACCCATTGGGACCTAGGCTGCCCCCAACCCCAGCCATAAAGGGTCGGGGTGTAACAACCTCCATTTCTATATCTACTCTTTCAATTAAGACACCTACTTTAAATTCTATGGAAACCCTTGAATATTATTTACTTTAGGAAATAAAAACAACATCTGTCTGTCCATGACCCCCGATATTATTTCCTAATGGATGGATGGACAGACTGATGTTGTTCTTATTTCCTTAAGTGAATAATAATTCATGGTTTCCATAGAATTTGTGGTAGACTGACGGACAGATGGATGGATGATCTACATTGCTTCCAACTGAGAGCATTAATTTTAACCCCCTTTCAAGCTGCATGACTCAGTTGCACATGACATAAGAATAGTAATAGTAAAGTCCATTTCAATTCATTTAAATAATGGGAAAATGAAGCTGACAAGTTTATTTGTAAAGCTTAACATTAGAAAAGTTAGTTGTACATTCTAAATCATCGTACGTCCGTACCTAGGCCTTCAAATGTTTATTCTGGTTTGCCATTTTTCACCTCTCATTATAAAAAATGTGGTTTTTAAACTAAGGCCAAAAAAAAATTAATTTGAGGGTAAAACCATTTTTTGGGAAGTCAGTTTATGACAGACAAAAAGGTGCACTCGTTCATGCGGTCCACTCGAATGCGACTATCCTAGGCAATGCCTAATTATTGGGTGTAACCTGCAAAATAACTTTAATTTCAATGAGACTGATTTGCTTATGCATTAAATAGTTGATTGTAGAAAATATTTTGATATTCAGTGTAAAATACTGATATTTTGAAGATGTATAAAAATAGGAGATGTGGCATGATTGTCCAAGAGACAGCCACCCACCAAATGACAGTAGAATTTAAACTTGTAATGGTTCAATTAGGGTCTTCAACAAAGATGTGAAGATGAGTTCATTTGAATGGTCAAGTAATGATTGACGTGCTTCTGGATTTTATGATTGATTAGGTATCTTACTCCTACCTTACAATTAACCTGTCCAGGTTAACGGAAAGAAATATTTCCCATTGACAGTTTGATTGAGTTATAATGGGGAAAATTATTAAATAAAATTTCTCAATAACAAGTTAATTTTTTACAAAAGCTAAAGTGGAATAAGTGAGGTATTGTCATTATCTTTGTTGTGTAAAAAATGAACAAATTTGGTTGGCAAATAACGTTGCTAGACAGCAAAATCCATTATTTAAAGGGACTGAAATGGACATTAGCATGTAGCAAGAATGCAAAGATAAAAAATCCTGATGTTTATAATTGAAAAAAGACTATATGGCAATGCATCGTACCAATTTAGCCTGTGATTTCGTAAAACTCCTCACGCAACATTTTCCTAAAGAATGAATACGTGTCAGTTTAGAAAACCTTGGTAGCATTGTGATGTTTCCAAGTCATATAAGATGTGGAAAATTTCAGCAGATGACAAAAATATCAGCTAACGGTTTAGAAGTAGCATTGCTTTCGTAATAGCAAATTCAACAACATGATTAAACATATGTGTATCTATAAAACATCGTTAAAATGTTTTTAAGACTTTTTTTTAATAA
>JARWCS010248694.1:0-13428 GCA_034783895.1 Geukensia demissa
GTGAATTTTGGAAAATGTAAACTATTTTGATAGGTTTTATTTCTATTGGCATACATTTATGCATAGTGCCAGAAAAAATAAGCTCGGCAGTACCAGAAATGCAAGAATTTAGACGTCGTCGGAACTTTAATTTTTCACAAAAATCAGCAAATTACACACTGTGATACTTCGAAATCCAAATTCTATTGCCAGTAAGATAGTTAAATCTCATTCTAAATTTCCTTTTCAGATTTTGTTATTGCTTTAATAAATAATAACCAAAATATGAGACTCAGTTCGGTGAAAAGGTGAAACCAGTTTCTTTAATGATTAATTTCATTTTGTACAGAAACTGCCTTGGTGGTGTAATGGTTAGAGTGCCTAGAGCGCAGAAGGATGTGGGAACGATCCCTGGTCCGGCCCAGCCCGGCCACACCAAAGACATTAAAATTGGTATTTGCTGCTTCTCAGCTAAGCACACATTTAAGAGTAAAAACAAAACTGATCAGACAAGAGTCAAAAGAATACTTTTGTATGTCTATGTAAAATTACCATCTTACTGCCGACTGTTGCTTTTGCGAGCTAGCATGTTAAAAGTTCAGTCTAGTACAAATCAGGGTTCATTCTTAATTACTCATCATTAATATGCTCTTGTCCTGAATATGCATGAAATATTTGCCCCTGGACGTTTAGCATCATTTAATCAATCAATCATTTTGTATGGCCTATTTTTTGTTGGAATGTACGCACTGAGAAAACAAGGTAAATTGAACCAAAAATTAATGTATCATAGGATAGGCCAATCAAATGTGAGTTTCTGCTTTATCACTTAGTGATAAATTTACAAGTCTAGTTACACAAGTGCAAGTATCAGTTCATGCAAGAAATGGATAAAATACCTGGGTTCCATTTCATAAAACAATCACTAATTTAGCATGCATGTTATATGAAATGGCAGCCTGAATCATAAGAGAAACTGTTTTAACTATCCTATTTTATCTTGATATAGCCAAGCAAAGGTCAAAGACAACACACTCGCCATGCTGGCAGAAGTTACCAATTTTTAAAAAGTGAAGATATAGCAAAATCGGTTCCTGAAGAACATAGAATTTACAGAAATGAAAAACATTTTCAATAAAAGATGTGAAGAGTCAATACAAAAAAATTTGGGTCTATCTGGTGACCATAAACACACATATTTTTTGGCCTAAGATGATATGTGTAAAGGAAAAAACTTAAGCAGTACCACTTTGGAAGAAAAGCCACATTTGGTCCCTCCTTCAAAAACGGGCAGAGCTTGATCATCCAAAATCAATCCCAAGCCAACTGTGTTTAATATTGGGTATCATTGTGTCAAATGGAATCAAATACCAGAACCAAAGTTCCTGCTGTCTAATATGGACAACCGTGCAAACTCCATGATGGAAATGGAACAGGACCATGAATTCTTTGCAGTCGTATAAAAAATACAATACATTTATATATGGGGCAGGGCTCAGAGAACATCCATGTTACATATACACCTGTTGAGAATCTATAAGTAAGTTGGGGATGAGAACAATTAGAAACTTGAAAGTTTTTCAAGAATTATATGCATTTAATACTACATATAGTCATTAGATATTTTGATTCATAGATTTTAACATTCTTTTCTGCTTCGATATCATAAAGATGGACTTTAAACATGTTAAATGACAATGATACTATCATATTGAAATTCCACAAACTTCTTTTTTCATTCACATTTTTCATGCAAATATTCAATAGTACAGATTTTGAAAGTGAAAGTACAACAAAAATATGTCAAAATAATAGAAAATATGCTTTAAATGGTTAGCAACAGCTGCATGTAGTTTTTATCTGAACTATTGCCAATTTTAATCACGATCTAAATCTTGTGCATGCACGTTTCTTGTCGTTACAGGTGTATGCGTCAACAATCCACAGGTAAAAATTTGGTCAGGTGACTACGTGACCTATTTTTATAATTTGTAAATAAAGCGGACGATCATTCTTAACACGCAACACGCATTACAAATTAAACACATAGATGGCGAAATCTTTAGCCCGACATTACATCTAGCAAACAATCAATACACAGCACTGACAAAATCAATATCACATTATGCATTTTATCTGAAAGTCGGTAAAACGTCACGTGCGCACGCGTGATGTGTGTGCATGCTGGCTATTCACGCCCAGCAAAATACATTGATATAAACAAAAATATGTTGTTTGCGTACTCACCACAGATATGTTGAGGCTTTGATTGCTTTCGTCTTGATATCTTGGGCATTTTCACTGCTTTCCGTCGATAACCGGGTCATGTGTGTTGTCGTTTTCATAAGCATAGGTATGCAGTAACGATCGCGACCACCTCGCTCATCTCCATGTTGATAAATGCATGACGGGATTGACCTTAGCACGTGTGCACGAGGACGGAAATAAATTGTCGTGTCAACAAGTTTAATGTGTCACATGTTATCACGTTAATCTAGTTTTGCATACATACAGTTTAGCGGTGCATGTGCATACAAACGTTAATTAATAAAATCCACTATAACAGTAATTTTATGTAATTTATGCAGAAGAGTTTTTTTTCGCATAGAAAAGTTAAAAAAAATACCAAATTAATATATTTAAAACCTCGTATGTAAACGATAAAAGTGGCTTGTCAGTCTGACTTCTGAACAGAAAAACAATTTTTTTTTTAATAAATTATTATGTGTCCTACCAGGATTTTTCCAGATTTCCTCGCTATATATGTTGCTTGTTTTTTATAATTGGGTAATGCATATTTGTATTTGTACTTATAATGATAATAATTTATTAGCAAATTAGACTCATATTGGTGAAGCAAATACAATACAATAAATAAAGAATCATTATTCACGTAAAAATGTGCAACTTTTGACTGGCTCAATTTCGCAATTCTAACGACTGCTTAAAATTCTGCTGAGCAAAAGTTAATTGATGCGCAGAAAAATGTACCATCATTGTTTAATGAATAATAAAAAGAATAATGAAATAGAAAAAACTGAAAAATCCCCATTCTCTCAAAACTCAAAATGCCATTTTTTGATGATGCAGTTTATGTGGAGCGCAGCTATTTTATCACAGTACAATTTTGTCTTGTGTATCCTTAAAGACATTTTGTCTACCATGCAGAGAGTGTACCTCTTATATATAAATATCATGTATGGTTGACCATCAATCACAAAAATGCTTAATCGCAAAGGGCAGATCCTGGACCGCACGACCCCTCCCACAATATAATCTATTCTAGTCTGGCGGGCAACTATAATTCGCACGAAGATGTAAATTTTAAAAATGTTCATTCTCTACCATTTGTCTTGCAACATGTATATATAGTCTTGTAAAATATTTTATTACTGTATAAATATCTATAATCTACTTGATGCTAATAAGAAAAAATTCATTTCATTTTTGTCAAGTGTAAATTAGCATCATACGCGGATTTTCCTTAAATTTGAAAACAGGAAAACTACCCTTTTCCTTCTGATGCACCCTCTAAACCGAATTCCTGCCATAAGCATGCAGTTCCATATTATTTTCATTCTTTTTTTATTGTTAAAAAAAATTGTTGGTTCATTTATTACTAAAATTATTGTTTGCATTGAAACAGGGAGGATGGAGGTAGATTTTTACTTTACACGTGAATCATGTACACCATATGATATACAGTTCTGGCTGAAGTTTCATAAAACATTTCAATTTGAGGATTTCCTCAACTTTCTCCTCAACTCGAAAACTGACCAATCAAATGACAGTATTTTCAATATTTGAGGAAAAACTCAAGGATTTCAGGAAAATCTCAATTTGAGATGTTTTATCAAACTAAAGCCAGTTAAGCATTGAACATCTTGGACAATAGTGCAAACATTTAGACGATGGAATACGATTTACATGGTTAATATAGAAAATATATCAAAAGTGTCAGTTCCCACATAAAAAAGAAAATTTTTATGAAGCAAGATTATATATACCTTGGTTCTCACCTGTAGCTAAATTGTTACATATTTTTTTAGTAAGTTCAAAATTAAAAAAAAGTAAATTGTATGACAAATTTTTTAGTCTAAATTGTGAAGACAAATAATTCTGTACTCTGTTGGTAAAGGTTCTTAAAAAGTAAGCCATGAAGTTTAGGTCTACTCTGGATATCATATATTACTGGTGTTTATATGAAAAAAGAAAAAGATGTGTAGTTGTCAACTATATGATAATATATATTCAAGTCAAAACTGTACTGCACATCTATAGAAAAAAGGATGAAGTATGACTGTAAACGTATTTATAAATTACAAACTTCTACATGCATGTTGCCCTACAAACCATAACGCAAGCTGTAGAAGGCCCCAAATAAAATGTGACACAACGACATAAAACAAATCCTAACAAACCCTTACAACCAACTATATCAGATACAACTTTTAAATTCGATGCATGATACAAATATACAAGAGACAAAATGATGTACTGATCCCGAAAAAGGTACTCGATGATTCTAACAGCTAGTTCAAAATCAAGACAAAATTGATAACCTAACTGGTTCATTTGAACTAAGGCATCACTCAAAACACACTCAGGTAGGTGAATTGTGCAAATGCCAAAAATATCGACAGCATTTGGGACAAAATGTAACAACATATTCGCTAAAACTAGTTTTGAGTTTACTGATTATTGTGCAGAGAGTAAATGTTGATTCAAAAGAACACGATATTCAAAGATTTTTAAAAAGTGTTATAAACAACCCTTTAAGGTACCAGTTAAGCAAGCCTTCTCCTTTTCATATAATAATTAGGCTCTTTATCTGTGCTCTGGGGTCATCTGATTGCACGGAAATAAATGCATTTGAATTTGAATTTATATACAATGACCAGATAGTTAGCCACACGAAAGGTGCAGAAGGTTGAAATAGTTTTCCGGATAATTGAATCTTCGTCCATTTATATCTTACAACTTCTCTTATATCACTTTAGATTGGGATGTCATAAATATGACAATGAAATGATATTGCAGTCTCCACTCCAACCATGAGAAAATGTCATGTACTGCTTCTAGATATGAAAATGAAAAGATATGGGGTAAATGTCAGAGAGACTGCAATCCAACCAAGAGAAAAAGAGAGGGAATTTACGAATCTGGAGGTCTCCACAATGTTAACATGAAAAAATATGGGCTAAATCTCAGAGAGACTGCACTCCAACCACGAGGAAAACGGAGAATTTACAAATCTAGAGGTCTCCACAAGGTCTTCAACAAGGGTGGAATACCACTCCTTGTCGCTCCAGATAAAAAAGTCGTGTATGCGTAAAATAAAACTGCTCTTATCGAAATATTATCAAAAATGTACATGGAATAAAACAAAATTCTTTACTTTGTACACCTTAATCGGACTAAGGGAGACAAGTCAGAAAATATGTTCGTCTTTTTTGACCAACCAAAGACACTTGTTTTGAAATGTTTTGAACTATTGTGGATGGAAGAAACAAGTGGGTTCGGAGAAAGTAATAAATCCAGAAGAACACATTACAAACAACACAACCTCTACAGGGACTTTGAGACCATCAACAACGATAAATGAACACATTGTGAGGCCCAAAATTAAACGTGAGGTCACTAAAATGAAACAATAATCGACCAATTGATTAATCTTACAATGTATAAAACTATTAACAGTAAAACGCAAAACTAACGGCATTCACAGGACTACAGGTTCCTGACTTGGGGAAGGCACTTAAAACATGTGGAGGGCTGGCTTAAACATGTTTTAATGCGCTCAACTCTTCTCCGACATAGGACAATGGTGTGACTAAATGACGTAAAACAAGCTTTGAAAACCAATTGTATTGGATTTTATTCTTGAAGTTGATACAGAATACGAATGCAATTAGAAATAAAAGGTGATATATGTATAACAAAATGCACCAACCTCGAAAAGGTGCTCGCTCTTTCTGTCAGTTACTTAAAAATCAATTAAAACACAAGTGATAATATACCTTGTTTTTCAACAACTAAGGACAGTTATCAAAACACATCCAGTCGGATTTAATTCAAATATATCCCTATTAGTGCAAGAAAGCAAGGCATTTTTGCAAATGTCAAAATAAAAGTATTGACAGCATGTAGAACAAATATGTATCAAAATATTGACACCTAATTTAGTTTTGATATAAATTATTGTCAAGAGCTTCAATGTATAATCCAAGAAAGAAAACATTCAAATATTTTTAAGTGCTATGAAGATAACCATTAGGAATAAGCTTATCACGGATTCCTTTTAAATTTGCGATTCCATTTTTACAAGTATCAGTAATTCCTGAAGAGAGTATTTTTGTTGTCGCGTAGATTACTACAACAAGGGTACATCCAATCAAGGTTGAAATCGTCCCTCCTAAAATTCTGTGGTCGCCATCATGAACTGTATCAGTGTTGGACCTGTTACCGGTAATACAAACAATAAGTTGACCTCTTCTCTGATTGACGTTAACCAGATTATAGTTTAAGGATTCCACGACGGATTTGCTCGCAAGACAGCGGATGCTGATCCCACTCCTGTTTTTAAAGGAGTTAGTGGATTCCAAGCCTTTGTTCCTTTTTTTGTTCTATCTTTTAGTTTGTTTCAAAGGACAAGGTACGTTAAGTACTCCTTTCGGCCTACAAAAAGGAAAGTAGTACGATGGTTTTGCAATATGGCCTTTCTTGGTGTAAAATAATGAAACTTCACAACAGGTTTTAAAAATAATTTGTTTTTTAACGTGATATTGATGTCACTTGCTAGATCCAATGTGTTTTTCTTAAATTTAAACATTTCCAACAACGTAGACCGCCACAATTGTCTGCCAGTTGGTGTAGTATTAAAGATCTATATTCAGTATCAATATATCATATAATGTTGGTCTACGTTGTCGGAGATAATTTTTATAGCCCAAAACATACGAAAAGTAGGCCAAATTTGGGGAGTTTTGAAAGAATTGCGGATTTTGCCTTTAAATATGATGTCATTGTGAGGTCAAAAACACTTTAATAGGCACTTTAAATTTTGAATTAGTTTTGTGACAAAAAAAAAATGACGAAATTAAATGCACGTTTATTTTACATTGAATAAATGGGCCGGCCAAATTAGGTCCTTATCGCACCTTGTCTTTTGTCGTGTCTCTTTGGACGATGCATCTTTGATTTCTCACATGGATATTCTTCACTGGACTTAAAAGTGTGGCTAAACATAAGAATTATATATTCATATTAAAGCAGGACGTGCAGCTATAACTTGTTCGTTTGGGGTTTAACGCCACTTTCAACAATATTTCAGTCATGTCGCGGCGGTCAGTTTTACTGGTGGAGGAAGCCAGAGTACCCTGAGAGAACCACCGACCTTGGGCATGCAGGTAACTGACACCATTATCACGTGCTAGTTAAACTCAACCCGTTTTTGTATAGTACAAAACCAGGCGGGAACTCACGCCGTATAGGCTACAGTGATCTGTACAGGTAAGTTTAAATCAACTACCTAGACCACTCGGCTACCCAGGCCCCATGCAGCTGTAACTTGATTTACTCATTATATCAAAAACTAACTTGATGTCACTCCAAAGCAAAACTAACATGATGCTACCTCTATAGCAAACTTTCTTCCTGTTCTAATTTTACAAAAAACTAACTTGATGCTACTTCTTTACCAAAACTTACTTGATGCTACTCCTTTACCAAAACTAACTTGATGCTACTCCTTTACCAAAACTAACTTGATGCTACTCCTTTATCAAAACTAACTTGATGATCCGCCTATATCAAAATTAACTTGTTGCTCCTCCTTGACCTCTCACGTGGGTATTACACAAGAAACATTTAAAATGCCGTCACAGTATATCTCAGCGTCCAGTAAGTGTACTACTACTAAACTTTCTGTCCCTTTGAATAGTGCTCTGTCTAAATTGGAAGAACTTATCATGAATAACTGTATTAAGTCCAGTGTAAAATACCCATGTAAGAGATCAGAAGTGCATAGTCTAAAGAGACAAGACAAATTTGAATTAAACTAAAAGATAAAACGAAAACAGAAAGAACAAAGGCTTGGAATCCACTAACTCCTGTACAAAACAGGAATGGGATCAGGTGGTCTATAAGGGTAAGCATCCCGTGTCTTTCGCGCAACACCCGTCATTCTAGGAGTGTAAAAAATTCATTGTACATTTTGGATGAATTACACGCTTTTAAAATCCCTTTGAAACTGTTGATACTAATGGTTTTTCCAGAAACCTCTATAGTTCAGTGGTTATCGTTGTTTAATTGTTATTCGTTCACCATTTATTTGATAGATTAGGTTGAATGTCGTCTTTTATGAATAGTTTCACACTTTTACAGCTTCCGTTATAAACTCCGGTTCATTATTGAAGACCGTAATGGGACCTGTAGAAGTTTTATTTCGACTGGTATTTGGTGTATGGTTGTCTCATGTAAAATCATGCCACATCTCATACTTTTTATATTGATGCCACTCCTTGTACAAAAACTAATTTAATGTTACACCTTATCCTAAACCTAATTTGAAGTTACTCATTATTCCAAAACTAACTTGATGCTACTCATTATATCAAACTAGCTTGATGCTATTTTCTATAGCCAAACTGACTTAATGTTACTCCTTTAACAAAACTAAATTGCTGCTAGTCCTATAGCAAAGCAAACTTAATGCTACCCATTATATATTTAAACCAGCTTAATGCAAAATCTTCTACCGAAACTAGACTGATGCCACTACTTTGAACCAAAGACCAACTTAATAGTATCAGTTCTTATGCAAATGACAATTTGATGATACTTCGTATAAAAAAATCGCCTCTTCTGGCAATACTTATTTCACAAACAAACAAACATACCAAAACCATCATGATGTCACTCTTATTACCAAAACTAACATGATAGTATTCCTAATACTTAAACCAACTAAATGTTACTTCCTCTTCCAAAAGCAATTTAATGCTACTCAGTATACCAAAACTAACTTGCTAATACTCCTTAATCACCCTGCTGTTCTGCAATCTTATGCCAAATAATGTGATGCTCAATTCAAGTTTTACTCTAGCTTCTGTTTTAAGTGTGGTGTTGTGCGCACTGTGTCATTTTTGTTGTTGTTGTTGACCAGGTCTTTTCTTGATTAAACGACTTCTGTCTGCCCCATTGATATCTTCGATTTTTTTATACTACTATACAAAAATCTAGCTCGATGCCACTCCTTATACCAGAACAAGACTGGTGTTTCTCCTTAAGCAAGAAAGAACTATTTGTTACCCCATAATCTACCAAATAACTTCATATAATTGCTGATATAAATGAATTTATGTCACTCAAAAAACCCAACATCCAATGCTGTATTACTCATGATGCAAAAATGATACACGTGTTATTATTTATGACAAAATGAATATAATGCACAAATACCCTGATAAACTACAATAATGGACAAATTCACACCCTAAGGCAAGAAGTAAAATACCACCATGTTGGCTCTTTTCTTTTGTGATATACTGTGTTTGATGACATCTTGTGTTGAATAATTGCATTCTCATCAGGAATCACACCCTGAGCATGCTTTCAGAAACAGCATGAATTCTTCAAAGATAACTTCATCTGCAAGTGCTTTTGTTAAGTACTCCTGTTGTTGATAGGTGGATTTTTGATTTTGTATGATGATATACTACAGCTTTTGCAGCTTTTTGTTTGCTTTGATTTTGCCGTTGATTTTGATGTTCGGTGGCAGAAAAACATGTTTAACGCCACCACATATGTAATGTGTCTGACAAAAGTTTGGAGTCGAGGTTGTTCTCTGTCTTTAATTCTGTTTTTATATTTACATATGTACAACATTGAGGCAAAAGGGAGCGGGGCAATCTAGAGCTGGTCACAAATGCGGATTCCATCCTCGTTGACCGAAGCTCTTGTGACAACCTCCTGATACATTTTCTTCCATTTATAATTGAGATAGAGTATGGTGTACTTGACATTTACCCAATATCTTCCCTTTTTTATATTCTTTAGAGTTTTGCTGTTAATATCAAAATAGATATGGCATGATTGTCCATGAGACAGCTATTCTTCCATTTCTAATAGAGATGGAGTATGGTCTAGTTGAAATTTACCCAATATCTTCCCTTTTGTATATTTCTTAGAGTTTTCCTGTTTATATCAAAATAGATATGGCATGATTGTCCATGAGACAGCTATCCACAACATAAAAGAATAGTCGAAATTTATTTGCAGGTCCCATTACGGTCTTCAATAATGAACCAGAGTACATATCATAATGGAAGCTGTAAAAGCCACTTAAAAATGTGAAACTATTTATAAAACACGACAATCGACCTAAATAATTTGGTTCCATTTGACCTTTCAGTTCCCACATTATGGTTGAAGTATGGAGGCCAAATAAAGGCACAAACGAGTGGTCTCTCAAAACTGTTCAAAATGTACATTTCGTGTTTTGGCTGACACCAATCTTACATTCAATACATGTATCCTTATTCTATCATAAGCTGCATTGAAAAGGGTACAAGGCTAAAAACTATTCATTAGAATACTGAACAACCTTTCATGTTGATCCACCTTTCGTTTTGACGTAGAAGTCATATGTGACAAAAGTCTGTAACCATGTAGGCAGTTGGTCACGAATATCAGCTTTCATGTTGCTAATTTTGAGAGGAGTGGTCAATTTGATTTTAATTAATATATTTATGTATATTTTACAGTGCAACCTTGTTATATCACCTCTATATAATGGTGGTCCCTCACTCATTGTCACATTTTTGCAAAGTCCCTTTTTCCAAAATTACTATAGTTTCCATGTAAATATTCCTTTGATCTATCTCCACCCTCCCATATCACCAGCATCTGGGCTGGTCCCAAAGGTGACAACATAAGGAGGGTGTACTGTATTTAAAAAGAAAGACATTTTAATTATTATACTTTTTGCAAATTTCAAGGCTAATACAGACATTTCATTGGTTTATAGAAATGTGAAATTAAACTCTAACACATGGCTTCACATTTGACAATGTATTTCTCAAGATAACCATCTGCTCTCTCACCCTCTCTGTTATGTTTTATTTATATAGTGTAACATATTTTCAGTCAACTTGTTAATTTACAAATAATGCACACCGCCCCTAAATTTAGCAAAAGGGATCCATTTTTAAGCACAGTTCAGAAAATGGGTAGTCAAACGCTGCCCTGCCTGAATCAACATATATACATATTTCTATTTAAGATATGTGGACAGATGGACAGACAGACTGTTATTCCTATATACCTCCCAAACTTTGTATGCAAGATTATAAAAACACACTATGTACTTGTATTGTGTAAGAATATGTAGCCCTAGTGTTGATCTTTCATTTTCATTTGGATGGGTTTTTTTCTTGGTCGTGCAACATATTGTGGTTTTTCAGAATTTTTATGACAGTAATATTTGTCAAACAACATTTAGTTTCCATTAAAAAAGTTATTTGTCAACTCGACTTTGTGCATGCCATGTCATCTTAGCATATAGTTAGTTCCCTCTTTACAAATATTTCCCTCCATATTAGATATTTTTACTTATTTCTTAATAATTCACTTTATACCTTTTTAAAAGAAGAAATCAAATTAACAGATTTAAAACATTTAATCAGGATTGATACAATTCACTGATATCTTCTGTGACAATATAATTTTGTTTTACAAAATGTCTTATCATAAAATTCTCCAAAAAAGTTAAGAAAAAAACATCAATTATCTAATGTTCATAGATCACACAGCAGACTCTTTACAATGATGGGCGTCTTGGGTCCATGGCTTCCTCTGGGTACTTCACCAGTGAGTAAATCTGAAATACAAAAAAATGTATAAACATATAGATTAGCACAGAAAAACTTGCTCTTCATATCAATCTGGTAACCCAATAACAAAGGATTAGATTGATTGATTGAATGGTGCTTGACGTCCAGTGGCAAGTATTTCATGCATATTCAGGACGAGAGCATATTAATGAATGATGATGATGAATCCTGCTTTGTACTAGACCGACACACTGAGCCGGATTTTTAACGTGCTAGCTCACGAAAGCAACAGTCCGCAAGAAGACATGCCACTTTATCCAGACACATTATTCTGACTCTGGGCGACCAGTCTTTGCTCTTACTCCTAAATGCTGTGTGTTTAGCGGAGAAGCAGCAAATGCCAATTCTAATGTCTTTGGTTTGTCCCGGCTGGGGATCAAACCCACAACCTTCTGCACTAGAGGCGAGCATGCTAACCATTACACCACTGAGGCAGTCAGCCTTAATAAAACATTCAAGAACAATATAATACTTACTTATTGGAACAAATATCTAGAGCAGCATCAACTATAGACTTGAGGTTTAACAATTTATTGCCTCTCCACACACCATCTAAAATTAAAATAGTATTATTTATAAACCAGAAGGTTAAATCTTTATGGAATGCTTTAAAAGCTTTGAAATCATTCATAGTTTACAGCTGACTAAAACAATTTCAATTTTCCAAAAAGAATAAATACCATGACAAGACAATTATATGGGCAGCTTACCTGCAGTAACTATGGCTGAACACTGACCATCTAAGATTCTGTCAGCAAGAGATTCTGACGAGAAACCAGCAAACTGTGAAAGAGACAAAGATGAAATGTAAAATGTTCTCCCTAATCACTTTAAGATCTGCCAGTGTTAGCACAATCAATTTTGGCAGCAGCACTATCATGCTTGCTGGTAGAACAATTCATTTATATGCAGTGATATACTAAATTTAAAATTCATAACATTTGGTAACTCTGGAAGCTGCTTCCCTTAGCTGTTAAACACAAAGATCCTCTATAAAAAAAATTACAACTGAGCTAATTAATTTATTAAAAGCTAATGACAATCAATTTCACAAAATGCAGAATGTCAGGGAAGTGTATTGGTAATCTAGACTCTCTTTGGAATAAATGTTGATAGTGTGCAAAGCATTCAATCTAATTGGATTTCAGAAAAACTGCAGGGCTTGGTTAGGATTAATATCAATAATTTTTTTTCTTCTTTGAGAAATTTGTTAATATATGTTATCTGACTTTGTTTAGACGAATATTGTCTTTTCACAGACTGGGCATCGGAGCGGTCTCCAGGGCTCGACCCACAGAGCTGACCCAGCACGAACCCCAGGTGGAGGATAGGGAAGGCCCTCTCGTTGGGGGGTTGCCAGGTTATAATACGGAAAGCCTGGTCGTGGACCATAGTGGGTGAGGTATTTGGAGAGTGCCACGCTCTTTGCACGTAAAAGACCCCTTTTGTAGTTTTCGAAAAAGAGCAGGTTTATGCAACTACAAAAGGCTAAATTTTCCGTCCCTACCCATCACTCCCTTTTTCCAGTGGCAGTCAAAAACCGTTGCCCTGTTGT
>JARWCS010248804.1:0-13428 GCA_034783895.1 Geukensia demissa
GTTAAAGGGGGAGGGTTGAGCGCTCACAAACCGGTTAAACCCCGCCACATACTAATGTGCCTGTCCCAAGCCAGGAAACTGTAGTCCAGTGGTTGTCGTTGTTTTATTAGTCATTTATTGTTACATGTTCACCATTTTTGCATTAGATTAGGTCGATTGTCGTGTTTTATGTAAAGTTACACATTTTGTATTTCTTGGCCTTTTACAGCTTCCCTTATGGTATGGACTCTGGTTCATTGTTGATGCCATAATGCGACCTGTAGAAGTTTAAATTCTACTGTCATTTGGTTGGTGACTGTCTCATGGACAATCATGCCACATCTCCTATTTTTATATATTATGTATTATTGTTTTAGTTCGGTATAAAATATTGTTAATCCTTATGTTTACAAAATATGACAATCAAGTATAAAAAGGGTCGGTTTTATTGCTGTCGTGTGAAGCTTGATCTTTCAAGATCTCTTATGTCCATGCCATGATAAGACTACAAGCGTTACCTCCACAAATAGTCCAAAGAACAACAAGACACTCGTAATGACACAGTTTCATGTTAGGCAAAATGTTCTGTTTGACAGATTTTACACGAATTAGGAATTACTTCAGGTTTATTTAGAGATAAACGTAATGAGAACGAATTGAAATATTTTGGTAGTTTGTTAGTATAATTGCGGCCTCTTAAACGATTGTTTATCAATACTTATATAAAGATCAAAGGAATCGGACGTTTTATTACTTGTTTAATTTAGACAGTCTTCGTTTTTACTAAGTGAAAATTGAGGTTTCTCAAGTTGATTGTACTGAATGCGATTGATCTTCTGATTGCATATCTTCTCTGCATTTCTACATAGTCCTTATATTAAAATGGGAACACGGAATGTCGACAATGTTTCACGAGCGATACCTTTCCCATCCTGTTTCACAAAAGAGGAAAACAAAACATATCAATCATGCCACATCTCCTACTTTTATATATAATACGTTCTTCTACTTTATATATAATACTTACCAGCCCAAAATGGCAGAATTTTTGGTGGTTCCTTGTTAAAATTCCCATTGCAAATGATCTTAGATTACCAATGTAGTATATTTATTTATTTAGTGATGTTAATTTAAAGATTTAAGTTATTTTCAAATTATAGTCTAAATGTAATTTAAATATAAAATTCCAATTCACGTGGAATCATACAATGGGGTTTATTTATAATTCATTATAAGGGGAATAGAAACGTTTATATTATTGACTTAGAGAATCAAATTTGAGAAAATTTAAAGAAAGCATTATCCTGACCAAGGGAAAGTCAGGGTACCTCAAACTACTCAGTTTAGTGGTGAGAATGCCTTCGTGGGTCAAAAACGTATTGCCAATTGTTGTTATTGTTATTTCTAATCCAATTAATAAAAACCTGGCTTGCAGTTTGTGAAAGGTTTCGAGCACCTGTTATGTATCCGTTCAATACACAGTAATATCTTAAGTTATCTAATCGAATTAAAATTTAATTTCAGTTATGCAATTCTTTCCATTTAAGATTTAAAATATTTTAAACCTCTTTAACATGGTTGTACGTTTCTTGACCGCGTACTTCTAATTCATGTGAAAATTTGAAATATTTCATTTTTTAATGAAATTTAAAGTAAAACCAAAATCTAGTTGCACAACTCATCAGACCTTCACCTAAAACCGTCACATAATCACTCGACAAACCAGTAAAATTCACGAATAATGGGATGAACTCAACGACTATTTATTTATTTTTATCCGCCGCAAAGTAGAACTGCCTTACCCAAACCAGGGACTTGATTTATCTCTATGTTTGTCGTTGTCGTTCACCAATCCTCTATTAGGCTATAATAAGTCGATTATTGTCCTTTTTGAATAATTTCCGGTTTTTGTGGGACCTTTAAAAGCTTGCTTTACGGTGTAGGTCTTTGTTCATTGGTAATGGCTGAACAGTGACCCATAGGGGTGAAGTTTGTTGCAACCCTTTTTCGTACAACATCAGCAAGTAAGGAAATTTTTATCACTTCGTCATATCTTTAATTTTTCATCGACAAAATGCGCTCATCAACGAATTTGTTCTTCAAACTTTAACAAATAATGTACCAAGCGGAAAATATATATCATTTCATCTATCAATCTTTAGGTAGGCCAATACTCCAACAAAGGATTTTTCTTGTTGTGTAAACTTAGATTTTGTGAGGCAGCATTATGCTGTACATCCAACTGATAACTGTTTGAAATCACACGGAGGTATGAAAATAAAAAAGATGTGGGGTAATGTCAGAGTGACTGCACTCCAACCATGAGAAAAACAGAGGAACTTACAAGTAAGTTGACATTAAAGTTTAAAAAGTTTTAAAGTTTTAAAATCAACTTGAAAGAAGGTCAGAGTGGATACTACACTTGAGTACCTTATGACAAAATGGAAGATCAAATTAAAGAGTAATGTCAAAGGAGATTATACACATTTCAAGAAGTAGCATCTAACGGTTCAAAAGGCATCTACACTGACTACTTCTGGTTCAATATACTTTATGTGCACCGTCAGATTGCATTCATTTGATATAGTTTTCGTTCTAGTTTGGCCTTCTTTGATATTAACAAGCGTTATTAACTTTATCAATGTGAACATTTCTTGTTATAATTTTCTTTAACTTGCCACTTTTTTGCTTTTAGCGTTTCAAAACATATATTTTACATGGTATATTTAATAAGTGATATGAGTAGTTTTGTCATTTTGTATGACCAACAAAGCAAAAAATGTTTATTTCACAAATGAATACGAGGGTAAAGTACTTTTTATCATTATTCATACAAAAGAAATGAATTAATTATGTAAAATAAATGTACATATTTCATAACTTTACACCATATGTTTTCCTTTAAGCCAAAATAACACAAACTGTGCGTATTAGTCGTCGTTATGTTGCACTATTTCTTAGACACCTGTCTATATTTTTTATGAAAGTGAAAAAAATATTGGATAAATGTCAGAGACCGTACTTGAAACACGAGAAAAACAGGGGAAATTTACTAGGCCTTCAACTTGGGAGGAATTCCATTCCTTGTGAAAGGATCTAAATCGCCCCAATTAGCTTAAAATAATACTGCTTCTACCTGAATATCATCAAAAATTGTATTTACCATGTAAAGGTTTTGACCACGTGCATTAGAAGAAAAATAATATCTTAATAATAAATTGGCTATTGCAGCGTCATACTTATATAAAAAGCATGCATGTATATCACAAACAATACGAGGGTGATTTTTTAATAACCAAAAACCTATTTCAAAAGTCCAGAGAATAAATAGGCTCCCATAATGGGTAGCAGTTTTTTTTTAAATAATTACCAATGTGGAATAAATAAGTTGTTGTCCCTGTCGTCGGATTAGGATTGTTTGGATTTGGTTGCTTCTTTTGCTTTGTTCGGATCTTTGATTTCCTGTGTTTCGGGTCCAATCCTACTTCTTAAAATGTACATATTGCATATCAAAATTTTCCGTATATATTTAACATTGGATATTAGTATTTTAACTCCTGTGTGGTTAATTATCTTTGCATTATTCTTGAGCTGGTGGATTTGACTTTATCTTGCTTCTTCATCCTACTTTACCTGTGACGCCAGCCTTTGTGTGTTCAAGGTGCTGCTTAAACCTTCGTGATGTCTTTAGATTCAGTAATGTCGTTCAATATTAGCTTGCGTCCAATTATCGTCCCTATCTCCATGTTACGAAAGTCTTTTAGTCTTTGAAGTTGCACACAGCGAGGATACCTTTGTTTTAATGTTCACAAAGGTATTAATTGTTCTGCTAAAACACAATACAAAACATCAAAAGGAGAATCTTTCATCACATTCCAAACTATCTGTTATTGCTTCTTCCACCGAGTCCTTTCCATAACAATATAACTTGCTGTTCAACGCTTTATATATTCCAAATAATCCTTGCTTAGTCAATCAACGTAAATCTATTCTTTTGTCGCAATGTATATGAAGTGTGCCCTCCTGCTTAACCTTTCGCTATTCATACCTTCTTAATACTGACTCTTATATATATTGTATATAATTTTGTATGTTTTTTTGTTGTCTTTCCTTCTTTGTCTCTATGTATTTGGTAATGATAATTAAAATATATTTATGTTTCCAAGGCTCTTTTCCAAACAATTATTCATGCATTTTGTAGGGCAAATTTGGATCCTTGTCAACCGCAGCTGTTGCCTTTCCTAATAATCGTCCGTTCATAGCATTGGGCTTCGAATTCCATTCTTGTCATATAACGTCAATATAATTCTTTTTGTTGTAGAAGCAGTCATATTATCATAAAAACCTCTTACCGCAGGTATGACAGAGTGCATTCATTATTCCACTGTTTCTCCTTCTACTCTGCGTTGATAACAATATCCAATGGCATTGTAAATATATCGATGGAACTGTCGAAAACGAGAGCCAATTCCTTCTTTCATATTTTGGAAAACAATAACTTACAGCCTCCCTGATGTATAATTGAATCAAAAAGTTTTAAAAAGTTATCAAATCATTCCTGCATCCATTCCCTACCAAACTGTGTTGTGTAAGGGGATAACAAGAAAGGGCAAATTGTTAATCCTCTTTCTACTTGCATTTTTCAAGGTTGATGTTGTCGTTATAGTACCATTGGTAATTGGAGTTTGAATCCCTGAAGGTGGTTAGTCAATAAGGACTTAATATATTTTGGTACTAGTAGTAAAGGGACTATGACTATCTGGTTTAACTTATGAGAGCTGCAAACAGGCATACAATAACCCATTGAAATAGAAGATATTAATAAAATCAAAGTTTATAATATGAGGAAAATTCAGAAACTGCACGTTTTAACAAATGAAGATCTATATGTTGACATGTACAAAACATTCTAAATTTAATCAGGTGTCATTTGAACTTTTAAAAGAATTGCACAAGCTAAGTGTCGAATGATAATACTATATTTAGCCGAAGTAGTGTTAGAGATGAGAATGCCATCCTTCAAAGAGTTTCCCGTATTACAGCACTAACACTTCAAAATATAGAATGTATATATTGTAAAAAAATCGCCGAAACAGCTGTATACGTGAAAAATACTTTGAGTGTATCAAACACCGATTGTGATGGCAAAATATCTGTAGGTTTAGTACTGGAAATACTCTGGCGTACCATGTGGTGTTACTATTCCACTCCCAACTGACTTGAGCTTTGAACTGGCAGCCCAGTAAATCTGTTACAACCGAATGCCCTAATCATATAGTTTTAATCCAATAACAAATAGTCCACTTTTCAAATATTTGTGGCTAATCTTTGTCAATTAAATTATTAATTGCTATTTGTCATAATGTTTGAATAGGCTTCTTGGCCCGAAAAATAATATAAAATGACTTTCTGTGTCCTTGATTGAATTTATGAATGAATAAGGAGTGTGTGTTCGAATTAAAAATTAAACACAATCAAGGTATATCCGTGAAATATGAATGAAGATTTTCTACGTGGGTAATTTTAAAATCAATATATCATGCCGGACTTCAAAATGCCCATCATGTTAGACAGGTCGTACAGAAAAACTCACGAAATATTTCTGATCATGCGAAAGATTTCATTAAAAGTGAGTTAAAAGACCGAGGCTCGTTGACAGCTTATCGTTACTATTCTGTCCATTATCCACACCTCACTTCGCGCTCACAATAAGCAGACGATATGGTGAATTACAGAAAATACTAACTTCTAAATGTCTTTTGTTCAAGTGTTATATTTTTCGCATGGTCATTTATGAATTGTCGAATAAGTTTAAAACATTTGACTTTCGGTACAAGTTTAAATGGGAAAAGTATTTAGATATGTATGCCGTGTAAGTCTGCCTTGCCAGAACATGTTTATTTGATCTTAACAATTGATAGACTCTGAAATGAACATATGGTTATGAAACAGTTCTACATTTACCTTTATTGCCGTTGACTTTTAAAACTTTCTCATTTTGACCGAAACCGCATGTAAAACGAGATATAACTTCTGAAACTACTAAAATAAACATAGAAGATGTGGCATGATTGTCCATAAGACAACCATCCACCTAATGACAGTCAAATTTAAACTTCTAAAGGTCCCATTACGGCCTTAAATAGTGAACAGGAGTTCATACCATAACGAACGCTGTAGAAGGCCCCCAAGAACAAAATGTGAAACTATTAATAAAAGACGACAATCGACCTAATCTATTGAAAAATGGTCTATCACCACCATCTAAAGATGCTTAACACCAGAAAACGAAAGAATTCAAATAATTTGCCCTTATTCGCACTGGTCTTATGATTCTTGCTAAGATGTTAAGGAACATTTTGTTTACTATTTACGATATGGGAACCCAGGAGCATTTCTCTATTTAAATCAACAGTCAATATTTTAAATTTATAACAGCAGAGACATTATACTTGGTTTCCCCAACCAAATATCATATCTCAGCAGTGACAATAAACATATACCAATAAGACATGGCGCAGTGTCTGTCTTAAAGCAGAAGGATAATGTTTGTCCGGAAGGTAGCAGCTCTTGTTCTTGTAGCAGCGCTGAGCAGACCTCATTAACTGGATTATTAGTTCAACTTTTGTAAATCTTTATACACGAAATTTAATGAAACCAAAGCCAGGACACTAAAGCACTACAGTGATTAAATGACCTAAGATGTGGGGGAAAATTAATATTATTAAGGATGGAAAGATTTGGGTTATGAATCAAGCGATGTAGATAATCTTCTTTAAACATCAGTAAATCCAAACATCCTTCAACAAAGTAGTGGGTTTATGTACAAATACCATTCAGTAACAACCATCTGTATGGCGACTGTTGAGGATGGGTTAAGTCAGTCAATCGTAAAATATATAATATACATGATAAAATTACTAAAATGAATGAGAAAACTGCATATCATTTGTGCACTCAACCGAGAAAGGATGTGTATCTTCTTTTATGTCGTGGCTTTGTTCCTACAGTTTGAAAGGTTAGCCAAGGGCTACGTATTTTGAATACATTAAATATAAAAATATGAATGAAAGTAGTAATCTTCTTATATGTTTGTAAAGAGTTAAGCAGCTGTAAGACAGTAGGTCAGGTACATTTCAAATCTGACCAATCATTTCACTGAACAGATAAAACCTTGTAACACAAACACAATCATATATGAAGAGTAGTGCTCTAAATATTATTTCTTTTACAGTTGCATGGAAACAGTTTCTTGCGTGGTCGGATTAAAACTGAAGTGCAAGAAATGAAAATTCATAAAAAAGAAAAAAAACGAGACTACATAATCAAGTGCTTTGAATTGTCTGTAGCTGCAAGCGGATCGCCACCCAATGTTAATGCAATGTAAAAAGTTGTACTTGTAAATGGGATTTATTTGCACGTTCAAACAAATAAATAATATTTTAAGTCTACATCATCATACACCAACAACGTAACAATGGATTAAATACCAGCTTTGTGTATCCCAAACAATCAATTCGATATATATGTTCATTTCTTTCAAATTCAGCATTTGTTTAAAAGTATGCAAAGGTCGACACTAAAATATAACTTATATCCGAAGGCTCCATTAAGTCCTATGTCAATCTCTGACCACACAATTGCTATTGGGATCTTTTGTTCACCTTTCATCCTTAATATGTGCGTGATTTGTGGTTTTAGAGATAATCCCTTTCATGAAACGTACGAAAATGTAATTTTTGCCACCCATCTACTCAATAACGCAGCTGTTAGCTGTGCTTAATTCCCGCCCTCGTTTATACTTAGTTACAAAGAGTTGCATTCATTTTGATCAGTACAAATTTATCTATATGTCTATCGGGCAAATATCTATGCAGCCACCAGAAACTTGTATGCCCACAAATTGTTTGATGATTTCTTATCAGTTTAACATGTAAGTGCATCACTGATCATTTATCTATGCATCATATTTGTGCATAAGTAGAAAAGTCAAGGCCAGTCAAATGTACAGATAGAACATATTAGTAGTGTACACGGTTATGCATCTTCATTTTCGACGTAATGGAATGAACAATTATACCATTGGTAGTTGGAGTAGTCTGCAAAATTTGATTTACATTTTAAATTTTATGAGTGGAGTGATATAAATACCAATTAACATCCCCGTCATTAGCAGAATTCCAGATATCATAACTTTGGCTTTCTATTTCGATTTATATGGATTTAAATAATTTCTACTTTCTTTGCATCACGGATTACCTATGTTTTGGTTATAACGCTCTTGTGAGAACTTACCCTTTGATATAATTATACCGCCAAGCAAAATGCAAAATATTTATAAAAATATCGGTAAACATGTTTTTGGTTTTGTTTGCCTAATATGGTTGTCATTATATTGAGATCGCATCAATATCTTTAGAGGTAAATGTCAATACGACAGTAGTCCGTGGGCTCAGTTAGTCTACCGTGCAACCCCACCACAACACTCAACTCACCAACTTTTTGAAATTATATATGTACATTTTATCATATTTAAATGTTAACTAGAAATATATTAGAATTCTTTTAGGTTTTACTAGATAATTTGTACCCAACTGTGTTATTTTTGCCTATTTTTGTTTCGCGCGTATTTTAAACTACGGATATTAAACATGCATACCACCGGCAAAAATGCCACGCATGTGAATGAGACGAAAAATGCCACACATGTGACACGCATGTGGTAACACACATGTTTCACATGTGTGTCACGCATGTGACACATGCGTGTAAATTTACGCATGTTTCACACATGTTTTTAAGTTGGAATATAAATTGATTGAAAATAAGGTATTTGGGTGATACAGTCCACAAATGTGAAACGCATGTGAAATGACACGCCTGTGACACATGCGTGGCAGGCATGTATCACATATGTGTCACATGCGTGACACGCATGTGAAACATATGTGTAGACACGCATGTGACACATGTGGGAAATCACATATGTGACACATGCCTGTCACGCATGTATCACATGCGTGATTTCACACACATGTGTCACATGCGTTGCATTTTTACCTTAGTAATGATTGTCATGTTTGGAATTGACTGCCTTTAAATCTATAAATAAGTTCAGCTCCCTATTCTGAAGTTAAGTCTTCAAACTTCACCTTTAACAAATTGTACCTAAAAGTATAATGTGATAAGCACTATTTTAACACGAATAAGCCGATGATACATGTATGGCTAAAGGTTCCAGAAGAAGTAATAAAGTTCCTGAATTCAAGAAATAAAAGGTTATGTGAGTAAAACAGCTAATTTGGTGTAACATTAATGCTTGAAACGACAGAAAACTTAAGTTTTAAACTAAACTTAAAGGACACTTTAATTTGAATAAAATTGTTAAAAAAAATGGACATGAAACAATTTTCTAATTTTGGATCCAAATACTGAAATTTATCAATATTTTTGGGGACATCACTGTATTTATCTAAAAACAAATAATGCTTATTGGTTAATCTTGACGTCATGGGAGGTAATTACTGCCTAATAAATTGTTTAAAAAACACATCACACAACAGTTGCTGCAACGGGTGCAAATATTAGAACCTCTCAATAGTCTTTTCATATTTTATCGAAATTGGATTGCTCTAATTTCATAGTACAATACATAAAAATAGGAGATGTGGATGATTGTCCATGAGACAGCCATCCACCAAATGACAGTATAATATAAATGTCAGTATAAAATATGTTGTCGCAAAAGACTATTCGCCTACCGGATTTCCAGATATTGGTGATACATGTATAAGATGGTCTAATTACATGTATCACCCTGTAGCAAATTGTACCATGATGCATGAAAAAATGGCAAATAATAACCCTGCTTCATTATATTACACTCATTCATATTGTAAAAAATTTTAAAATCATCAAATTTTCTTCTTACATGGTAACTTTGCCTCTTTCACTGAGATCCTATACACGAACAAACGATTATTCCTGATTTATACAGCCATGGGATTTTTTCCCAAAGAAATCCGTTATGATATTATAAAATCTAAGCAAAATTTCTAGCAGCTAAAAATTGTCGGCAAATATATAACAGAACTGGAACATAGATAACAGAATTCTTAAGAAATTATACAAACTCTTGTGAAAAGAATCATAAACCGAGGTTTAACTCAGCTTTCTTTCCGTCAACTTCCTTGTTAGACTTATTACTGGTTTGTTTTACATCTTAGTTATTTTGGAGATCAATTTACAAAACTGTTGGCAATAAAGTGCAATATCTTAAATATATTAATTGCAGGTTTGTGTGCAAACTTCACTATAACCAAAAGTTGTCGCCGATAACATTTATATATTTATTGGAACTATATTTGGAAAATTAAAATGGCATATCCATGCACCGAATTTTAGGAAAAAGTACAAAATTGCAGAATTTCTTTGTTGGTTCTGATGATTTGACACAATACATAATTATCTATTATTCTATGTCAAATACTAAAAATACATTTTTGTACAACGGAAATAGGCAAACATCGATTATATACAAACTCCTGTAGATGTAAAACGGTTTACTACTTTTCATGATGTTCCGCAGAAATTTATATTCTTGTCTATAAATTCAAACTGACGCATGTTCAGATGGCGGAAAATCAAATTATCAATTTTCACTCTTTTTCAAAGATCAGATGACAAATATACAATCATAAAGGATGTTTAAAAAAAGCTTTATCAGAAGTGCACAATTTAGGAACCTTACAAACGCAGTACTGCCACCATGCAATCACCGGTTTACTAAAATGAAAATATAACAATATAATTTATTTTTCAAAAGATCTGACGCATACATGTATGTCAGTAATGTTTATAATTAACAGTTTAATTATCTTTTGTCATATGTAGTCTTTCTATTGATGATATGTGTTGAGAAAATCCAAAGTGGAGTTAAATAAATTAAGTTTAACAATGTAAAGCCTACTTCATGTCTATCGGTTATAAATTTTAATCGTTTATTTATTGATCTTCAAATTCTTTGAGGGATATTTTAATATGTCTAACAGCCATATTATAGGAACTTCTTCAAAGGGACGTATTTCTCCAATTATGAAATAGCACGCAACATTAGTCATGTTGATTTCATATTCATTTCAGGAAATATTAAAAAGAAATAATATGGAATATCTTTCGGGATTGTGTATTGCATAACAAAGTTAGAAAGATGTAAGCTGCATCATTCCAACATACATTCCAGTACAAATGTACCTAATAAATAAGAGAAAACAAATCAAACACGCGGGGGGAGTCTTTACGACCTTCAAACTGCACAAGAGAAAAACACGGTAATAATAATTGAAAGAAAGAATATGGAATGCTGTGTACATGTATGAGAAGACACAATCAACATCATTTCTGCATTGTGCACTTTTAAAATGGATCCTAACCCATATTCTAACTTTCCATATTTGTAAACATTTCTAAATAATGTATCCAGCTAATAGCGGCTAAACATCCTCAAAGGTTTCTTCAAAGCCTCTGATTCTAACCGCTACGCAGGTGAACGATTACCCACTCATATAAACCAAAATGAAATAAAATAAAATAAATAAAAAAGCGACAAAATTAATACCGACGAAAATGAAATAAAACGATGCTTTCTTTATGACGACTTTGTAATTATACACACCAAAGATTCCTAAATATTATTCCTCACACAAATAGATGGAGTAAATGGTCAATTAGAAAACAATGATCAAAATAGTACTGCCTTCTCTTTGGTTTAAATGAAATCTATTACAATTATATCAGTTTTTATATTCTGCTAAACCATAAAAATAAAATATTTGAACTTTCTCTTTAGAAGTTCTATACTTTGTTACAAAAAAGGACTAATAGTTTATTTGAAGTGATTAGTAGTTGATAATTTTTGTGTATTTGATATTGTCTTGTAAATTCGTTCACACCGATTATACCCGGGAACAGACAAACAGAAAATTTTATTTTGATGTTTCACACTGTTAAACAAAGCAAATTATAAAGACAAAATCATTTGATGACAAATTTCATTTCGGTTTTTTAATGATTGTTTTGTATAATATTTGTAATTATTTTGATACACATAACATGTTTTATAATAAAATTTATTTCGATTTTTTAAATTTTTTACAGAAATCAATGTGGTATTATTATAATGGGCTTTATTTTGTTGTCTTTTCTTTTTTCTCGAAAAAAAATAATTATATATCATTTTTCAACAGAAAGACAATCTGTGATTTTTATATTATTTTTTGTAGTATTTTACGCGATGGTTACAAAGACCGTGCAGGCATTGTTATATTTTGTTATTTTAAACCGAAGTTGGCGACTTTTCACCTTCAGACAAGTTGAGGGGTTGGTGGATTTATGGGAATTATCCTGTCTGTCTGTCTGTCTGCTCATATTTCCTGTAAGCATAACTCCATCTACAACTAAGTGGATACATGTAGTAGATGTAGCCTAAAATGAAGTTATAGTGCCGTATGTAGATACATGTAAATGTTATCAGCTGCTTCCATGTGCGTATAAATCCATTTGACAGTTCAATATGCTCGGAATGTTTATCTATTTGAGAGCTTTCTTGCAGCATTTCTGGTTTGCACAAACTAGAACCGACTAATATTCACAATCACTGCAAGATAACTGGTCTGGAAAACAAAATGTAATTCAAAGATCCTTCAAATCTAATTAATATAAAATAGGAGAAGTGGCATGATTGTCCATGTGACAGCCATCCTGTTAATGACAGTCGAATTAAAACTTTTACAAGTCCCATTACGCCCTTCAATAATGAATCGGTGTCAATACCATAACGGGAGCTGTAAAAAGCACCAAAAGTACAAAATCTGAAACTATTCATTAAACAGGACAATCGACCTAATCAATTGAAAAGGGTGAGCAAATAACAAGAAATGACTATTTTAACAACGACAAGCACTGGACTACAAGTTTCTGGCTTTGTGCAGGCACATTAAGTATGTGTCGGGGTTAAACCAATTTGTGTGAATTAAACCTCCCTCTAACATGGGACAGTGGTGTGACAAACAGCAATGAAAACACACGATGAAAATATGTTGAAATGGATTAAAACTTGAGATCGACACTGAAAACCAAAAACAAATACAATTAAAAATAATACATAATACAACATAAGTATCGACCTCGAAAGATTACTCGTAGTTGGTGTCTGCTAGTTCAAAACCCCAAAATATCCGATCAGTTTTCCTGTACTACGGTGTCAATGAAACATAACCAATTGGATTTAATGTATAAATATCATTAAAAGTCGAAGAAAGATTGTGCAAATGCCAATATAAAAATATATAGACAAAAAGTAGAAAATGTTATAACAAATATAAAAATAGGAGATGTGGCATGATTGTCCATGAGACAGCCACCCACCAAATGACAGTAGAATTTAAACTT